>WBMY01015530.1:197439-224730 GCA_013397315.1 Donacobius atricapilla
TCTTTTATAAGTGGTACTGACCTAGAGTTCTGATTTTCTGTCTCTTTACATTGTTTTGTGGAAAGGTGGACTGTTGGTAGGGGGGAGGGGAGTGCTTTTAAAAAGGTTTCATGGGGGTTTTTTGTTCTTCTTTTAGTGTGTGTTAAAAACTTAACTGTTTCTATCTTTAAGTTGAGCCTGTTTTGCCTTTCTTCTAATCCTATTCCATAGTAGGAAGATAGACCACTACACTAAATTTAACAAAACAAATTAGGCAAATGTGAAACCACTACATCTTTCAGTGTTTCTGCCTGGTTACACATTTTAACCCTCTACAGCATATTTAAAAGGAAAACAACAACAAAAAATGTTCAATGTGCTTAAGTCTGGTTAACCTAGTCTGGTCGCTGACACACTGTTCCTCAATGCAAAACATTCAGTGCAGTTAGTCATAACACATTAGGCTAAAGTGTTTTGATGTGAGTGGCCTCACTGCTTCCCAGCATGATGTGTCTGCCATTAGGAATTTCAAATAGAAGTAGCTTAGCAGCTTTTGAGGACAGACAGATGGATATAGGGAGGGTATTTCATCATTATGAAGCAAGAAGTAATGAAAATTTTTGTGGTGCTAGCAATATTACTTCAATTTCACACATATGATAACAAGAATAAAGGACTGGGTTTTATCTGGCTATTTTGCACTTCTATATTGTGCTAACCACAGTAGAAAAACCTGGAATTTTAGATTCTGACTAGCTTTGAGTCATATGTAAATACATTTACACTTACAGGATTTTCTCCATCAAATATGAATTCTCTAATTCAGGTTTTTATTTGTAATGGTGTCTATTTAAGCATAATGAGGATTCTATGAACCAGATTGTATTTCAAAAAGGCTCCAACAACTGGAATCTGATTATCTATAAAGAAAATCAAGATCTTTAATTTTCCTGAAGTTCCACAGTCCATTAAAAGTCAGTAGGAGAGAAGGTATGAGTCATTAAGACTTTTTTAAAAATTTATTTGTTTATATCACTTTTCAAGACTATCGCTAGTGTGTAATAAAACGTCAGCCGTAATTTGTAAAACTCAGGGTAATGACAGATCAATGTCAAATGCCAAAGCAAAAAAGCCTGCTTAACTGGGTGCAACATATAAATAAGGTTTTGTTTTGAGGGAATTTCTCTTTTCTTTGAGAGCACCGATTACAGTTCCTACATTCTACTCATAAAAGTATGTCATGAAAGCTGATATACTGGGTAATTTAAGGATTTGTAATCATGTGGCCATTTTTTTTTCTTTTGGTCAATAATTACATGTTCTATTCATTTTAAGACTTTTTTTTTTTAGTGGGACAATGGTCAAGGAAAGAGTAGACACTTCTTTATTTCAGAATGATGAAGAGAGAGAATATGTTTTTTTGCCATACATTTTATGTTTTAATTGTCATAAATGTCCTTTTAATTTATTTCTGATTAGCAACACTCTTCCAAAAGTGTCTAAATAGGAAAATAATCTGCTAAATCTTGTTGCCTTGGGGAAAAAAAAAAAAAAAATTCTGAGAAAATATTTAGTGGGATTAAATGAAACTCATTGTCATGTATTCCCATAAAAGTGAAGAGATACTAGCAAGAAATATATGGAATAAGTAGACTTCATCCACTGTTGCTTTTCATTGCATTTAAAACTGCCAGACTGAAAAAAAAAAATCTTACCAAATAACTATTTCTTAAGAAAAATACCAGTGAAAGTGGGAGCAGAGTAAAATGGGTTTGGAGGGGGATTTTTCTTATTCTTCATATTGTCAATCATGATTTCATTCCTAATTTCATAGCATACAGTTGTCGCCCTGATTTTTCAGCCTTCTCTTCTGTTTCACAGTTTCATGTTTTGGGTTCTTTCTGACACTCTGGTCTGTAAACACAGCCAATGTTATTGAATTTCAATATAGTTTACATTCTTTGTCTTAGAGATATGGACAGCTGATGGACAGTTGTCCTGACCAATGGGATGGGGAGAGGTGTCAACCTTCTCCCCCAACCGCTGGCCTTTTTAGAGATACTATATATTGGAGTCGGACTTTCAAATAAAGTAAGAGTTTTAGTTCATGCCTTCTGATCAAAGTGTGTGTGTTTGTGTGTGTGTGACGTACTGCGTCATACAGTATCTCTGATATTGAAGTGAATAGTGATTAGAAATGCTAAACAATTTGAGAAAGCGTATTTTGAAACTTCCATTCACAGAACAAGAAGAAACTTACAGAATTATCATGAGAAGAAATACCCTTGTGCCTATTTCAATTCTGTAGAATGTGCATGGATTTTATGTATCAGAGATAACTATTTAGCCAGTGAAGTTCTTCTGCTACACGTCTTCTATGCTGAAAATCAGGAGTTACATTTTGAAGAATAAGACCTTAGTAGTTCACAGGAGGTTTCCAGGCCCATGTCAAATTTTAAACCTTCAAAGCAATGTGAAGTCTAACAAAGAATAATAATAAAAAAATAATAATACTTCATCATGATACCCATTTTTTCTATATGATCACTTTCATTCAGTTTTAACTATTAATTATCCTTCATGACTTGCCATTAAATGTTATTTAATACATTGCATAAATGCGATTAAGTCTTAGCAATAATAGATTGATAGGAAATATTTAGTAATTTTTCTGAGAAATTAAAAATGTCCAGAACTTTTCTAATATTGAAAGCGTGTTTTATGGATCAGAATATCAGGAATTATACAATAAATATATGTACCACTGAACACTTCAAAAATCTTCATAAACATGAATGCATAATAACCTAGATCGTGATCCCACAAAATATTTCCAGTTATTAAATTCAATGAAGCTTGAATTTATTTTATGCGGCTCTCCATGGGATTGGTACATGGTAAGAATAATTTAAAAAATGGCCTCAAATCTTCTTGAATTTCTTAGAATTAATTAAAACAATATCTTCAATACATTTAATGAAATCCTTAGGGATGTAATTGCTGTTTATTCTGGGACTATCAATGAGATCATAGATCAGATCAAAGAGATACAGCCTCTGTCACAAGCTTTTTGATATGCTAGTTTCACAGAGCTAAATGCTGATCTGAATGCTGTCTGCCTCAGCTGGTCAAACGAAACTAACGGAAGAAAATACTCATTAGCAATACTTTAGAAATTGCTGCTTAAATGACTTTGCTTGACACTACCAAATGGCTGACTTAAGTTAATGTGCATTTCTCTCAAGGAGCGGTCACAGACCTCCACATGAAGCACACTATATGGGAAATAGCAGAAAAACTAAACTAAACTAAACTGTACTACCCTAAAACAAACCAAACCAAACAACTCTCCCCCACTCCAAAAACAAAAAATCCAAAACCAACAGCTAGCCAGCCAAAATATTAAAAAATTAAGCAAATTTGCAACACTATTAAAATGAACACAACATATTTTCCAGTTAAAGAGCAAATCCGATGCCAAATGTAATCAATGATCCCTTAATATATTTCTCTCCTCCAATAAACTGTAGGTTTTTACCTGCTGCAAGCAAATTCTACACTGACTTCTAATACTATGTTAGATGGAGTAATCAAAGGACCAAAGACAGGAAAAATACAACAGCTGCTGCAGAAGGTGAGTGAGCAGCTAGTAATCATATTAATGACATTACTAATTTATGTGGTTGATAGAATTTAGAATAGGAGTGAGGACTCATCTGTCATCATTGCATCATCCATCATAACTATGGTGTTTTAAGTAATGTGCAGGCTGTTAACAATTTTAGCTTGTTTTGTTTCTATTCCACTCAAATTGGTTGGGGATTTTTTTTTAAGGCTAAGGAAAATCAAACATTTCAGAGTGACATATACGAATGTGGTTTTTTTCTTTTTTTTTTTTTTTGTGGTAAAGGAGCAGATAGAGTAAGCAAAAATAAATGTTATTTTAAAAAGCAGAAGCCATAATAAAGCCATATTCTTTCTTTTATTCCCCCTTCAGCATATATTTAATATTCTGTCCTTTGTATACATTCAGCTGAATTAAAAAAAGGTAGGCTTGTTTCCAAAATGGCATGCTGGAAGAGACAGATGACTGGAACTGTGGCTTCTACCTTTGCAGTGAAAAATACCAGCCCCAGTCTGCAGTTTCCCATAGTCTTGGTATACGACAGGTTAGAGGGCAACACTCTAAAATGAGTTCTCCCCCTTTGTTTTATGTAATCCCTTTCCACCAAAAAGGAGAAATGAAATACAAGCAGGACCTTGGCTTCAGTGAAAACTGCCAGGACAGAGAGAGATTCCTGGTCTTCAAGGCTCCAGCTTTAAATGGGACTCTGGTAATGCCCATCATCCTCAGGTTCTGGTTCTGGCCATGGTGCTGGGTCTTAAAAAGGCAGTAACGAGTTTTTGGGGTGGTATAGATAGATATGGAACAAATAATATTTTAGGTTACCCACAACACCCATGAACTGACAAAATTATTTTCTCAAGTCTCTTGAAATTTCCTTAAATTCTAAATTATCTTTTTGTAATGTCAGTGTATTACAGATATTTGGGTTGTTTTTCTGTTCTGAGGTAGACCAGTTAAGAAGTTTCAGCATTTTCTTCACAGGTATATTTAATGTAGGTTTAAGCAAATGGTTATATTATTAAATATAGATGGACAGCTTGTTTGGCAGCTGTACAAGATAAGTGGACAAAAGAGGTTTGTTTTCTGGGGAGAAGAAGGAACACACAGTCAACCACGCATCATCAATGATGCAGTGCATTTATTGATGACAACACGTGAAAAATAATAAATTTTATGTAACCTATTTTGCTGTAGTGAGATGTGTGATACCGTGTCATCATTGTTTCCTCATTAATGAGGAAAAGTGTCAAAATGTACTTTTGACACTATCATTCCTAAAGCCATAGCACCATTTTTCTATATGAACATTTATTTTTTCCTTTGAATATGTTTGTTTCTTTTCCAGTCTAGGACCTGATTACGCATTATCCTTTACAACTGAAAACAGGAGTATTTGTGAGAAAAAAACCCACCTTTTTCAATGTGGATTTTGTGAAGTTTGAGTTTGTGAAGGCAAATTCTGGGGATGTTTTTTGGCAGAGGAGGATATGCCTGAGCTGGATAAAACAAAACTAAGTAAGGAAGGTTATGAAAAAGCGAGGGTCTGGAACACCCCTGATCTGGTTCCTGCTGTAGTTGTTGCATCCAGTATCATTTTACTGTCAGATAGCTTACTTATGGTTGATATCAGTTAGACTTTAGAAGAGAAATTCAGAGTTCCATACCTGTGCCAAGTTTGGAGCCTTTCCTCTTACTTCATTTCAGTTCTCTGTTGATTTTTTTCTCCTCCTTCCACCTTTCAAAACAGAAGTGAATGTGAACCTGATGTATCAGCAGATATTAAATTACAGAATAATACACTTCACAGGACATAATTCAGGTGTTTTATTATCATCATTTAAAACTCTTTGTCATCAGCTCTTACCATTTTAACTCTCTTCGTGCATTGTAGCTTTTCCACATGTTGGGGTTTTTTTAAATAAATCCTTACACTTGCTAAGACATTACAGAATGCTTCTAATTTTTGTTACATTTTCTGCTTTTACTTTGAGAAATTAGGTCTGCAAAACAGTGTTTCTGAGCTAGTCCTCTATGTCAGTCATTGGAGATGACTGTACTGATCATAAAATATCAGATTATCTCATTTTTGCGAAGTAGTTGAAAAAACTCCAGAGATATGATATCCAAGTGTCTTCTCCTGTAGAAAATGTTGTCACAAGTAATTTTTCATCATTTAACAATACCTTAAAACAATATCCTGTTTTATAGAGGAACCATAATATAAAGAATTTTCATAATGGAATGTCAAGTATATTCTTCTAACCTTTCAGGAAAATGGTTCTGCAACCTCTCTTCTTTATGTTTGTTTCTGAGCCAGACTCATTTGCTCTTTTCCATACATTTTTTAAGCTTTCTTTGGAGTTCCTTCCCTGTTTTGTATGATCAGTGGGTTCCAGCTTTCTCTGTACAGATTACACAGAATCATGGTTATGTGGACTGAGAAGAAGATAAATAGTCTGACCAATTGAATTTTTTCCTGGGGCTACTTTCATATATTTTCTTATGACAATATGCTCATGTTTCATTGGCTCCCAAATAAATTCAAAAGGGTTCAGCAGGTTACACCATCTTTAACTTTTACAAAGAGCTGCAGTCTGATATGTAGAAATCACCTTGGGCTTTCAGACTTTTGCTAAAAGACATTTTCAGGGCTTCAACTATAACAGGTCAAGCAACAGTTGCTTGAACATCAGGGAATTGTGAGAATTTTGAAACAGTGCATGTTAACTCTAGACGAGTGCTGAGCATGTGCACTGTCAGGTACTTCAAAATGAAATGATAAAAATACTCAAATATGTTTGCTTTTTAAAATTTAGTAAGCACCTCAAAGATGATCAAAGATGTTTAAAATCCAAATATGATCTTCACTTTGTGTACGAATATAACTTGCATTAGGAGTATAGAAATCTTCAAGGTAAACAGAAAGAAGTAAATAAGAATATGTAAGAGAATTGTACATTTGATCTTTGCTGGACAGGTTTTGCTTCTCAGGTCTGACATAAGCTATTCATTAAAGTTTGGGAGAAAACTCCACATAACTCCCTTAGTTCTTAAAAAGTTTTCCTATTCATCTTCCACATAAGTAGTCTGCCCTCTTTCTCTTAGCACTCTTTCAGGGCTCAATGTAATTCTTTATTAGCATGACACCTCTGTGTTTGAGTCTCTGGACTATATAAAACCACTGATACACTTCTTCAGTTGTGACAGGCTTTATTAAAAGGTTTTTTGGATTAATGGACAGATGTTAGATACTCCTCAGCATATTAAAAGCACCAAATAGGTTTATTTAAACTGATGACTTTGTAACAAATGTTTGAAGTTTTCCTTTCTCCCCATTTACCACTTTATTATGGGCATGTGATGTCTAAACCTATTTTGCCATTAGATATTATCTGTTGCTTTGAAATCAGACACAACTTCCACTATTTTTCTGTGATTTAAATCAGACCTAGTCATTCAAAGAGGTATGTTATATGACTGAAAAGACAGAGGCTAAATAGGTAGTATCGAACACACGTTTTTCCTTCAGTATATGAAATGGGAGTGAAAAAAGAAAAATTGCCATCAAGTTCAAGCGCATGGTAGTAAAAGAATTAAAACCCATCTACAATCATTCTAACTGAAATATAATTATCTATGATTGTAAATTGTAAATAAATATATATTTTTTACTTTTAGGTACAAATAATTCTTTAAAATTAGACTATGATTTAAAATGAAAAATCGTAGCATTAATTTCCAAGATAATCAACAAGAATATTTGTTTGAGGAATATGCTTTCACATGATCAACGACAGCTACATCAACAGCTACGATCAAATTTCACAGTGGGTTTCCTTTTGGAGGAAAAAAGTGTGAAAAATATTTTATATTTTTTTGAAGTGATTTACAGAAATCCATTTAAAACTCTATTGTACACTGAAAATGTTGAAATTACAGTTTTCATAGTTTTGCCATTTATTCAAAAAGCTTATATTTTGAAAGAACTATTAGCATGGGTTTTACCACTTTCATGTCATAGGAGGAAAGGTTGTGAAGAAGCCTGATGCTGTGAAGGTTTTACATGCTATACGTTGGCTTATTACGATGGATAAAATTAAGTGTCTGTGTCATGACTATGACCTGTCAAAAATCCATTAAAAGGCAGAATAAGAACTAAAGGAATGCTGTAACATACACTTGGTATCATCTGCAACATTCTGAGCCTGGATTTCCCTTCTTAGACAATGGCTGAGTCCCTAACCATAAAAATGATGTATTAAGATTTTCTATTATTTTGATACCATTATCAAAGCTTAACAAATAACTAATAAAAATAATAACTGTGCCTCCAGTGTGCATTCTTAGAAAACAAAACAACACATTAAACCAGAACAAGGGTAATTATTTAAGAAGTGGCAGCAATGATAAAATCAGAAGGGAATTCACACATGAATATTCCTATGACAAGGGAAAATGCTACTGGAAAGGAATGAGCCAGAAAAAGGTGTGCAAGAAGCCAGGAAAGAAATAAATTAGAAACAGGAACTAAATTTTTCATCTTTCTACCAAAATGGTTGTTAACTATTTTTGTTCCAAAGTGTTTTATATGATTTTTTTTATGTTTTCCTCCAATAAATTTTCCATGTAATAGTATGCAACACATTTTTCATGTAATTTTGATTGATTTTATTATCCAAGTAGAAGTGATCTCACTTCACAAGGTATCCAAAAGTTAGGTATTTAGTCTAAAATAGTCTATGGGAATCCTTTAGAAACCAGAGTTTATACTTCTACAAAACAGTTGACCTTACCTATCTTAGGACAGAGAAAATCATCCTCTGTGTTGAAAATGAATTCTCTGTGAGTAACATTTTCTTAAAATACTTTTTCTTCTAAATTCGTATTGTTATCTCAACATAAATGCTAATTTAACTTTCTAAACTTGAGTGCTGCTTTGTCAGCATTTATGTATGCCAACATAGTTCATTCTGATTGCTGTTGGATGCTGATTAGTCATTTACAACAGCCTCATGTCTCCATTCAGGCTAAGGGCAAATGACTGCATTGTTTCTTGCCAGCAGCAGGATGGAGAGAAAAGAAGGGAGGGTCCTTTAGCCCATGTAATGCAGTGAATATAACATGCAGACATAAACTGCTCATTTGCAAGAAAATTCAGAAGGCACTTCATAAGGGTTGTCTCACCAAATTTGGAAGGAACATTGTTTCTCCAGGACTGGAATGTAGATATATTCAGAATCAATGCCTTAAAATGAAAGAACTAAACATTGGAATCCAGAAAGACATTTTTATTATTTAACCCTGATTGTTCTTACATTTGAATCAATTCCGAACATATTCGCCTTTTACACAGTGAATTCTCATTAATCTTGCTATGAAGCTGAAAGATCTATGCCTATTTTCTGTAATAAAAATGCTATACTGTACAAGTAATTTAAAACATGGATCTAACAAGTATTTACTATTAAAACTAAACATTCATGGGAATCTATGTACTATCTTAAAGCACAGATTTTATCAAAATTCCATTGACCTCATTGGTATTTATGAAATTTTGCAAGGGTCTCCAAGGTAGGGTTTGTACTTCTATTTGAATACATTTCAGTGTAATAAATGCTTTTGGGTAGACAAAGATGTCTTTATCTGCAAAGCTTCAACAGAAAACTTTTTATGATGAATTAAAATGCTAAGGATTAAAATCTGTAAATTTTTGAAGAAAACAAACAAAAAAAATGTTTGGAGAACTTTTGGGGGGACTGACAAAGATATTAAAAATACTGATAGAGGATAAATAGGATAGGAAACAAAAGCTGCAAAGTTAGGTTAACACGCATTTTTGAAATCAGAGTCTATTCCTGATGCACTATGTTCACAAAAATATTTTTAACATTGCAACTAAAATGTTTGTTGGCTTCTTAATACATAATTTACATATTTATTACCATTTCTTATCTAAGCTAATACTGTTTTTTCATCCAAATGCTTAGAAAAATCGATTGTCTTCTAATGTAATTTCCCCTGCTTGTTTTTCAGTGCAAATGAAAATTACAATTATGTTTACTGTAAAGTTCCTGTTATGTTCCTGTAGGATTAAAACCCCCCACACAAAACAAAATACCATAAAACAAAACCAATCAACCACCCAAGAAAAAGAAACCCAACTAAACCCACAAACACTATAGCTATGCACCTGTCAGCATCTATAACCACCTTGTTTGAAGAAATTTGGCTTGACATTTAAATTTCCATCCCAGGGGAAGTTTGTACTTAAGTTTGAAAGCTAACCACTTCATATGTTTTTAAATTATGGAACTGTAGAAATGAAATTCTCAACAGATCTACCAGTTTTCTTGAAATGAAAATTAGTAATAGAAGGTTGTATTTATGCCTGTATGTGTCTTCAGTCAAATACTGCTTTGTTCTGGTGTCATGTGAATAGGGTAGATGTCCTCAGAATCTTTGTGTTTGAAAATGCTGTTGATGCTCCAGGAGATCAGAGATCCTTGTGCCCAACCAATCTATCAACATCTCATTAAGGGGCCTCTACTGAACAGTCTACAGGATTGATTGGAATTTTACTGACTTATTATGGGACACACACACACATACCTCCTCATGGGTCCCCACACACTTGTTTGAGCATGTGACCCTCTGTCTGTCACCGCCAGCACCCTTGAAGGACTAACAGTTTATGGAATAACACTCTTTATTAATAAAATTGTGACAGTTTACAGTTTGAGGATTCCTGGTGATAGTATCTGACTGCAAAAACATACTCAAAGCGATATACTGACAATCTTTAATCGCTGACAACTGTTAGCTTGAGAAAATGATTCAACACCCATGGTATGGTTCTTACCCAAGAGGTAACCCTATGGGAGAGAAGACAGGTTCAGCCCACCAGCTGACGTCAGAAATTATAATGGAGTCTACCCTGACTTCTCCCCATTCTTAACTTATTTTTATAGTATTTCTTTACATTTAGGTGGAGCTTGAGTGACTTTAGTTATACATCTTACTCATCAAGAGGTGATTTTACCTTGGAGGCAGATCATGTCAATATTATGTTTGAGATATCCTTGGGATGATGTATGAACCAACACATACGAGTAACAACAACGGAGCTGGACTCTTCTCAGTATCAAGAAGAGGGTAATGGAAACAAATCCAAGTGCAGAAAATTTTGTTTAAACTGCAATTTTTTTTTTTTTTCACTGTTAGGGCTGGCAAATGCTTGAAAAGATCACCTGGAGAGCTTGTGCAGTCTCTATTCTTTAGATATTCAAAACTGAGTCAATACAGTTAAGCCACCTGTTTGAGTTCACCCCCCCATGAAAAGAAGGATTAAGACTAGGCAATCTCCACAAACTTCCTCCAACCTCTTTCATTTAAACCTCTTTCTTTTCTTCTTTCTGTGATTCCATGGATCTATGGAAATAGAATTATAATGTAATGACTCCAGAATATTTTCCCAAATCTTCTTTTTTTCTGAAAGCTAACATCAAAGTACTTGGATAGAGATCAATCAATGTAACAAACTCAATCCCTGCCTTGTAAATCAGTAAAATGTAGCATCGCAGGGAGAAGTAAAATATTCCTCCTATCTAAAAAAGAATGAGACAAGCAAAGTACTCTGAAAGTGAAAAGAAAATAATTTTGTTCTGATTCAAATAAAACTAAACACAATGCTTCCTTCTTTGATGCATGCTGGATTTTTCTATACTGTTTGTGTTTCCATTCAGGATATACTGACACTCTATTCTTTCTCAGGCAATATTTCAGAGAGGTTAGAGGTAATGTAAGCTCCTTTGGTCCAGAAAGCTATAAATTTTCTTTTTATTTGAATGTATATATAATTTTCTGAATGTTGGGGGTTTTTTAGGCTCAGAAAACTAATTTTGACTTGAAGCCAAATTGCTGTAGAATCACAGGTATTACAGTTGGCAGTTATTGTATTAATAAAATCCTGTCCCTGAAATAATTTGCAATTATATCAAATCATTTGTTAATACTGCTTATTCAGAGATTTGGCTTAAAAATCTGACATGTATCTTTGAGGAAATAAGTATAGAGTAACTTGTCAGAGCAATATCAAATTTGGACATGGAATGCCTATAAATGTGATATTTCAGAGCCTTGCAGAGAAAATCAGAAACTTAGTATGCCTCTTGTTCTTTAAATCCCAGAAGAGAAACATTTCTTGCTCAATTAAGGTTCTTGCCATAGCAAAAAAAGAATTTTGTAGAATAAATTTGTTCAGTTACTGTAATAGGTGGTTGTAATGGGATGTAGCTGAGAGTCAAATGCGTTGCCTAATTATGGCATGCAAACATTATTATATAGTGGTTATTATATGTTAGCTTATTTTATTTAAATGGCAAAAGGTTAGCAAGGGAAGGACTCCTTCATTTTCCCTTTTCTTCATAGTATATAAAAACATTAAGGTATAATAAAGATTGAATAGTATTGTAATATTTTTTCTTCCAAAATTAAGCTCTTGTTATTACAACTACAACATGGAATCAGTGTTGAGTTCATTAGTTGCCTTGAATATATCTCAGATAAAAGTGTGAATTGTGAGGCAGAGCTCTCCTTTCTTGCAGGTTGGAGTGTTTATTGATACAAAATAATAATAATAAAAAGATATATCTCAATATGTACATTAAAAAAAAGGATTGATGACTTTCTACTTTGACCTGGGAACTATATTCCATATATACATAACATAGCAACTCCAATGTTGTGTCAGATCCATTTAAGCCACTATCAAATCTGCAACACAGCCAGTATACTATGCTTAGAGAAAGTACATGGGAAAAAATTAAACAGGAAACATAAAAATTTTCTCTTGGATGGTCCCTAAGCTTCTGCCAGAATTTCATTGTCATTAAATCAATTAAAAAAAAAAAATCTGGGCCCTCTTGCATCTAACATAACCAAAGGTGTATAGACTCCCTAAACTTCTTGTTCATTGCTTTTACAGCTTTTCACATGGTCCTGTTGAAATTGTTGCATGACTGACCTGTTGAACTAAGGGGAAAATTAAGATATCTGTCTTTCTTGAGATTAAGTATGTATCCCAAAAGAATTAAACAGTTTCTATTGACTCCATCTATAATAGACTTACAGTAGGGTAGAATTTTTTCAGATGTGAAAATAAGGACATTATAGAGTGCATAAAGAAATGTATTTGTGTTAGTCTCTACCCAATGTAGGTCAGCACAAAAAAATTCATGAAATACAAAGATGGACCAATTTATTTCCCTTAGAAGAATAAGCGCAGGACTAGGAAGCTAGTTTGTCATATTGCTTGGAAGAAAAATAATAAAGAGAAAATACCATATGTCTCTCTGCAGGAATTCAGGGAATATTATGGTAATCTATTTTTTTTACCATTTATATATTTTACTAAATTTGAGTCTAGGAACCCATGCAAGAATTCCTTTTTTAGCATTTTCAATTAGCTGGAAAACAGATCTCAAGTCATAATGGAAGAACATCTAGTTATCCTGTGACTTTAAAGTGTTTTTCTGCTTTTGTTATGTATATCCTGTATGTTCTATGGCAAAATGTATCTGTGCACCTTTCCAGGTCTGTACCTTATCTCCCTATGAAGTCACATATTTTAGAAAGACAAGATAAATTACTTCTGTAATACCATAATATTGATTATTATTAACCAATCATTTAATCAGTTGATTTAATTAATTCTCAGAAACTAATAGCAGAGGGAACATATTTTCCGGATTTTAGTTTTCATTTGAGTTTTGTTTGGTTGGGTTTGTTTTCTTTTTTTTTTAAACATTATATTTTCAAAATCTTAAATGCATAATGGTGATAAAGTACTTGCCACATTTCATTATTATAAAATCTTCAAGGTGAGGGAAGACAGGCATGTGAGGAGAAATCATTGCCTAAAGTTAGAAAGGATTCCTGCTCTCATACAGAAACAGAATGGAGGATTTTTTTTTTTTTTTTTCCTTAATCCCGAAATAGAAAAGCACAAACTTCTATGCTGGAGACATTTACATGATAATAATTCTAGATAAAATTTTAATTTTATAAAGATTACAAACCTTGAAAATATCACCCTATACTGGAAGTGATGACAGAACGTTGATTATAGAGTTGTGACTCTGATCTGGCAATTACTGATGGCACATGCACCAGCTGTGATGAGTATCTGTGAACATGAGTTGTGCTCCTGCCAGATTATGAGTAGGACACAGAATTTTGCACTCTATAGCATAGTGCTGCCTACTGAAAATTAAATATTTAGTCTCTCCTTTATCTTTTTGGTTTTTCCTTTAATTTTTTTTTCTTTTGGTTGTCTGTTTGTGGGGCCTTTTTGTTGTTTGTTGGTTTGTTTATGTATAGTTTCTCCTAGTGATCAGTTAAACTGGACCTAAGCGTAGAGTATTAAAATGGCACCAATAGCAAAAATTTACACATGTGTGGGCAGGGATGTCTACATAGCTGCATATGTGTCTGCATACGTGTCTCAGAACACTGTCAAAACTTTAACCAGTGTCTATTTCTTTGAAGCTGAGATAAATACAGATGTTTGGGAAGAGAGGAAATTGAAGTCATAAGCATTGACCCGGATTGAAATGGCTGGTTTGTAACTACAGAATAAACTCCTCATGAGTGATTCATGAGTGAAGCTGGTTTTCACTCTTTCAGAAAAAGAAATCTGTATTATAACAAATTAATGAAAAAGCTTGTCTATTTGGTGCTATTTATTGAACTAGATGTGTATATCCATTATGATTTATACATGATAAGCTGAAATAATGAGTCAGTGCTGAGCTCAATGATTGCATTTATCCTAGCAGAACTGTATCATCTTCCGAACAGTTACTTGAAAGTGCATTGAAGTGTTTCTTGTAGCAATATCAGTTCTTCAGTATTTTGGGTTTTTTAGACATAAAAAACACCCAAACCTCTTCTGCACATCAGGCAACTTTGGAAGTCAGAGCAGTGAGCTTTTTATTGTCTATTTGTTTATTTGAGATACTGTTTGTTTGTCTGCTTACAACAATTACTATTCTTGGAATGAATGAACACTGAATACATTATATTCTAACCCTTAGAGCTTTATGCATCCTGGTTTTTATCTGTAAAGTTACAAACAACCCAAATTTAAATATTGAACATTAAAAATAATCCAGCTTGACTGTTAAAATTACTTATGCATCTACAGTACATGCTCTCGTGATTGTGTTTCCTTGTAAAATATTACCATATGAAATCAAACAGACAATTAAAGTTCACAAATGTGGAGAAAATATATTACCAACATGACATTATAATTTAGTGACAGATACTGTATGGTAACATTGTAATGGCCCACAGCCAGTGAATTTTTCTGTGCAGATGGTCTTGCACCTGCAAACTATTGGAAGGTACCATGTTTTGAATGCTATGTTTAGATCTCATGAGAAGGGCTTTTTTGAATGTTAATGTAATGCCCAGAAATTTTAGCTTATAGCAATTATTTCTACTATGGTGAGCCTGAGTTTAGTTTCTTCCTCTATTAAAAAGTCATCATGATGGGAACCTGTTTTGCTAAAAGAGTGAAGTTTCAACGGGCTATGATATGTGAATAAAAAAAAAGTATCAAATATACCAGTGTTTTTTTGTATTCCACCATCACTGGCATTTATTCATATTCGATTCAACATGGATGTTACCTGATCTGCTACTCCTTCAGATGAGCTATTTGAACTCACAAATCTCAGTAGTTACATAATAGCATTCAAAGTGAGAAAAATCATGTCTTTATTATGTTATTGTTACATTGTAATGTTATTTCTGTATCAGTATGTTGTTAAAAAACAGAGTTTACAAAGTTATCACATTTATGAACTCTGATTTCAAAGTCTATAAAATATGTATTGACCTACATTTTATACTTACCTATATAATCTCTCTTCAATGAAAATTACCTACTTCATGTATGAATTTTGTATAGTACTATAAATAAAAGAATTCGCAAAATCAGAAATTAATTTTCCTTTTAACAGCCACATTTGGTTGTGCTACTTATAGCCACTTTTGTCTTTTTATGCCTTTTAGCCCACTTTTTAAAGAATGGGAATTTGTAAATTGCTCATAATAATGATAATAATAAAGACAGAAGCTATTGAAGAATAGTTTTTAATCTTGCATTCAAATTTTGAACTTTTCATGTGAAAAATTGCTACAAAGTATTCAAATGTGGGGTTTTTTTCTTTTCAAGTGGTGGCACATACTTTTAGGGATGTTTTCCTTCAGCAAATGATGCTTTTATACAGTGGAAACATTAAAAGCATGTTATCAAATTTCTACACTTTTAAAATGCTTGTAAGTTCTTTGCAGAGTACTTTGAAAATGTATTCAGTTCAATGCTAATTATAATTCTCACTTTGAATTAAATATGTTTTATTCATATATTGTAAAATTTTGTGGAAATGAGACATCTTAAGTGGGCAGACAGGAGGTTTTTAAGTACTATCATGATTTTAATTTCTGAAGCAAAGAATGTAACTGCAGTTTTTGAAAGCCTTAACAAGACCATATGTCTCTGTTCTGGATTGGTAATGGCATTCATTATCCGAAGATCAACTGGAAAACACAGCAGAACCCAAAAGAGGGAGAAAACAATTGCAACCAATGCCAATCATCAGATCTAAAACACAACAGCCTGAGCTTTGCTTTCTGGATCAGAAGTCACTGAAGAAAGAAACTAGGCCATTAAAGACTCTGAAGAATTTGAGAAGGTCTTGCTACTCACAGCTGGACCAAATACCTTTTGAATTGACAGCATTGCTTTTAAGAGAGATTCCTGAGAGAGCATAAGTACATAGATAGCATTTAAGAAGCAGCAACAAAATTGATATGATGCATTATCTCTGAAAGGTTTACAAGTTATTATTATAGTCTAGATATCTAACTGAGATGAATTTTATAAGGTATGTTCCAAAGGTCTGAAAACCTTGGTGGAAATTAGAAACTGCTGCTTGTGGTCCACACTATTTGTAGCACACAAAACTCTTGAAGAGATTGGTCAGGTCAATGACAAAAAGCACACAGACATATTTTAGTCTTGGAATCATATGAACAAAAGTATATGTGATCAATTGATAGAGATTATATCAGCAGATTGACATTGACCAGAGGGAAAATACAATTTCAACATGTACCCAGAGGGCAGCATTCTCACATCCATGTTGGTAGAGGCATCAGTGTATGGAACACAAGGTTTAACAAGGCAAGACAATTATGCTAAATCACAGCAGATTAACTCGCCTCAGACCCAATTAGAGGATAAACTCATAACAGTTGAATGTTTGCATACAAGTGCATAGACACAAAGGTAAAAAATTAGAAGGTCACACCTGAAGGTTTGAGCCAATATGTGTTGACTCTCAGGGTTAACTACATAGCCAATTTCTTAATAGATGCATGGAGTTGGTGTTTTCTTTTTGTGTGTGTGGTTTTGTTTTGTTTTGGTTTGGTTTGGTTTGGTTTGTTTGTTTTGATTTGGGCTTTTTTTTTAAACTTCAAGTCAAATAAACAGAATTACTTTTTTTTTCTGTAATTGTACTACTATAATGTTTCTTATTTTCTTGGAGGATAACAGAAGTACACTAGTGTATTCTTCAACAAGAGTTTATTGTGATTAAAAGCAAGTATTTATATCCTGCAGAGTGCTGCTTCTTGTGAAACACATGAGTTTGTGTCATTTCTCATTTCTTTGCTTTAATTTGTGTTGCTCATTTCTGGTGCTACAGATTAACAGGACTGTAGTCTTGTTATGTGCTTAAATCCAAATTACATTTTCAGACTTCACACAGTTACAGTTTTTAGCCTTTTAGACACCTGTGTGCAGATTCATGTAAAATATGAAATATTGACAGTGTAGATATTTTTGAGTTGCAAGTAAAGGGCAGTAGAGCAGTCCTGTTGAGTGCTGGTAATATGGATCTGTTATCCTTTTTTTTCATCTTTTTAATTTTTTTTTTCTCACAGTTAAAATCAAATAATAATTGATTTAACTGCTACTCAGAGTAGATCAACTAGTGTTCGTTGCAGTCAGCAGCCTTGTATGTATGTCTGTTCACTTGTGAGAGCAGAATAACAGTTTCTATCAACATCAAACTTCAAAACCAAAGTTTACCGGTAGAGTTTGGACCATTGACTACAGCTGAACTTTCTGTGTGCAACAATATATTGACTGATGTTGCAATCAAGAAAAAAGTACCTAAAAATCTCATTCAAGAAACAAGATTGAAAACTCAACTGTGATTTTTAAAATCTACTCATAAAAATACATTTAGGTGTTTTGGGGGTTTTTTGGTGTTTTTGGTTCTTGTGTTTTGGTTTTTTTTTTAATACTGAAATTAAAACCAGGTTGGGACATTTCAGTTTATCTTTGTAATTGACTGAGGTACCGCCAAAATTTAATTGCACCTAGTTTGGATTTTCCATGCATTTTAATTTTTCATGTATTTCAGCCTCCCCATCAGTAGCCTTCAACAAAGTTAGTGACAGGATAAGTTACTTCTGATTTTATGGCACCATAATTTATATTGCGAATCCCTGAGTTATAAACTCAGTTGTAGAGGTATTTTGCTTTTAAAAAGAGGAAAATCAGCTTGAAGTTATTGATTCATAAGAAATTAAAAAAAAAAATCAGTCAATGGTATTCTTAGGAATATATATTTTATGATGAATGAAATATCAAAGGAAGAAAATATTCCTAATTTTTATACTATTTCTGATCACAGTGATTATTGAAAAAGCTGATAAAGAAAAGGGAGATAGCCATTTGCAAACATTGTGCTGTTTTCTGCCCTCCTTCCCCATAAATACATTGTGAGAAATGATGTCATAACACAAGTGCTATAACCTTTAGTCCTCTCTTTTCTCTGTAGTCCTGGCAAAGAGGGGAGTCAAGTGAGATGCCAAGTAAAAGATGTTGCAGAACCCTCCAGTCACAATGTAGTTTCCATGTGGTTGCCTGAACTTTGTATTAACTACTAGAACTGGTGAGGGATTTTCTGCAAGAATGATTTTGTAATATAAAATGTACTTCCAGTGTGGTATAACAGCTATAGATTTTTTCAACTAAACCCATCTTTTTCAAATAAAATCAGCTATGGAAATAAGAAAGTCACAGTGACAAGGCGAACAGTCAGGAATGAGACTGAGCAGCAGGGAAGTGTATGAGAGAAAACAGAAAGGCTGAATGGCCCAGATTTTCATTACTTAACCTGGCTTCCTGACTAAGCCTGAAAATCAGTTCATTTTGTAACTTTGAATCTCCAGTTTTCAAAAGATCATTGTTCAAAGGCACTAATCAAAATTATTGTGCTTCTATAAAGCAAGACAGAATTCTGTGATTCCAAAGAAATCCAGAACTGGAATTTTTGAGAAATTGTTATTTCTAACATGATGAGGAAAGACTTTTTTTTTTTAATCCAGAAATTTTGACCTTTTTTTTTTTTTTTTTTAAGAATTCTGTTCCCCAGTTATCTTCTGCACAGATATGTCTATGTAGCATGTCAAACATATGCAGCTCTATGCAGCCATCTGAGGCAATGGCAGTCAAGCTCACTGAAGCACCAGTAATTGTACCAGTACCTTCACTTAGAGTACTGCAGATTGTTCTTAAAGATGTCTTTCCTTCTAGAAGCCATTTTAGAAGCCACATTATTTCACAGTGGAGTAACTCTTTAGAGATACACCATGTAAGTCAATACAACACTGGTTTCTTCCATTTTGAAGCCTTTAGAACAAGGAAGAATTTTAGAAAGATACCTTAGAGTTGTAAATACAAGGTTGTAAATACAAGATCTTGATGTTGATATTTGCTACTAGCCCACATTTTGATATTTATTGGTTATAACATACTTGTGGACTTATTGAAACTTCACAAAATACAAGTGAAAATTCAGACTGCAGCTTAAGTTGTTAAGAATTTGTGTTCATATCACTGTATCTACAGTAAGGCATTCTACAAGGCAGGGTAAATAGACAAGGGTTAGATGCATACAAAACTGTCTTGTGTATTTGGAACAATCTAGTTTGATAATGCACTGAAAAGTATGACAAATTAGTCAACATTATGGTTGCTGCTGTTGCAGGTAAGATGCTTTTGATACCTAAACTACCTTATTTATGGGTTATTCTCTGTATTTCTGTACATCTCAACCTCTTTCGAGCAGATAACAGCTCAGCTAAAAATTTACTAAAGATCTGAAGATGATGTTAGCAAGAAGTACTGCAAAGTCAGGGCTTTACTCTTTTTTATTTCAAGCTTTCAGATAAGCAGCTTCTGAATGTTCACCCTCTCTCTTTTTTTTTTTTTTTAATTTAATCTCCATTAAAAAAAAAAAGTTGTAATGCTTCCGTTACCTTCTGTTAGTTTTTGTATGCCAGTGCTTTAATCAGTGGCTTCTATTTCCTGGCTTGTCAGTATAATGCTAATGTAATTAAAGATATTCATCCTTGCAAAATATATGCTGTAATATTAATGTATTTAATTGTAAAAACACTGGTAAGTATCGTACATTAGAAAAGCAGAAGGGATTACGAAAAACATGCAAAAGAGAAGAAAAAATAATATAAACAGCTGTTCACACCAGGATATTTTCTGGTTTTGTACTTTGGAATAAAGTAATATAGCCTGACATAGAGGTTTATAATGGATTAGGGCGCAAGTTAGTTGTTGTTGTTGGCCCTGTTCTTTTTGGCAGCGGCTGCATTCCCTAGAGCTGGGCTGGAGGAGTCCAGAGCGGAAGCTAGGCAGAGGTTTTCTGTTTACATCTAGCTTGGAGCAGCACTGATTTGCATAATGCCTTCCCTTATTACATCTAGGGCAAAGGTAGGGTGATCCTGTGCCTCCTGCTGTCTCTGAGCAGTATTTACTGCCATGCCCAAGCTTTCCACATTTGTAGCACAATCTCCTGGTAGTCTTTGCCTGCAATGCTGTCCTTGCATTATTCTGTTGAAGTGTTACCTTAAGATCTGCAATAGTTTTTGTAATATATTGGGAAATCTCCTTTTCTCTACAAACTTTGAACATTTACGTAAAGAAGACTGTGTGTCAGGCAAGGCTCTAATTATTCATTTGCCTTCTTTGTTAGCATTAAAAAGGGAAAATTTTGAAGCAGAGAAGTGTTGTGATATGTTTTTATGTTAAATGGGTTGTTTTGCTGTCCCCTATATTACTAACCTAATCCTAAGTTGTACCCCACTCCCTTCCCTGTACAGTCAGTATTCACCTATGTAGCTGTCAATCCTTTCCTAACCCAGCCTTTTCTTCCAGACTTTTCCCTATCAATCTCCCAATCTTCGATGCCTTATTAGTTGTTTAGACTGCTATGTTCCCTTATTGGTTTCAGTAGTGTAATTCCCGCCTAGTTCCCTTCTCCCTGTTGGATCCTTATCCTGAACCTGGCCCCAGAAAAGTCCCTTAAAACCCACTGTCCCGCCCTGAGATAGGACCTTTTTGCTTTCATTTTTACTTTTAGTTACACCTTTTGCTTTCACTTGTCGTTTAGAGATTTTAGGTCCCAGGCTCTGCTCTGTCTTTGAGTAAGGTTGCACTTTATGTTTTGCCTTTATAACAAAAGAATCTTGGAGCTGCAAGCTGGGCCCATCTCGCATCTTTTACACCGACCTGCCGCTGACTGCCTGGGACACACAGGGCCCCGGGGGAGCCTGTTGCACCCCCATAAAGAAAGAAGAGTACCTCGACAGATAAGGACATGCCAGGTCATCCTTACATTGTCTCTCTTTTGCATCTGTTAGGCGATCTACAAATGTGAGGTATGTCTCTGATGTTCCTTGCCTTATTTCTGTAAAGTCGGACAACTTAGGATCAGAAATCTATTTTTTTCACCTAACAATTTAGATGACTCTTTTCATTAACTTGCTTAAAATAATTTTTTGTACCATTCTATAATAATACTTTGTACCTGAAGCTGAAGTAATTTTTTAATTTGTTTTTCTACCTGAAAACCTAACATGGAGATACCATATTAAATTATAACTTTAAAGTGGAATTTAATTAGAGATATTATTTGAAAATGTTTAACAGTCAGCTAAATGTAGATATATATTTCCAGCAATGATTCAATGACGAATTCAGTAAGCATATTTTTTCCTGCTAATATTAGAGACTTGAAGCACTACCTCAATGGATTCAACTTTCCAGCACGATTGAAAATAGAAAATTTAGAGAGTCTCACATTTTCTTCATTTTTATAATTTTAAGGAACTTTACAGTGAAACTTATTAGCAAATTAGTTGTCCTTGGACTATAAATCTCTGTACCTACATGTTTGTAATGTACCATCTCTGAAGTACACAGATGGAAATAGTGCAGGCGCCTACCCTGGCAGCAAAAGAGAATAAACATGGAGATTCTCTCAGATCTTTAAATTTCATAGAAACATAGAATAGTTCAGGTTGAAAGGGGCCTTTAAAGGTTATCAAGTTCCACTCCACTGTAAATAAATCAGTTTTTATCTACTTATGTATTCTATAACCACAGCCTTGCACATGATAGTTTAAAAGAACAGAGGCATTTCAATGTTCATGTATTAAAAAAAAGACCCTTAGGACATTAATACAGAAATACATGAAAAGTTAATTTCCAGAAGTGCAGGGCAATAAAAATAAGGTCTGTCCAAACTTTCTTTATTAATAATTAAAGAAGTATGTACATTTGAAGTGCTTTTTAAGTAATGAGTGTTAGTTATAAATATTTAAAAGTTGCACTTATGAAATATGCCCTAAATTATGTCCAAATGTTAACAAGAATGCCTTAAACTTGACAGAATGATGAAACCCATAAATATTTCAGAAGTGTGTATCTGACAGGCGGAAGCTGAGAACATGCATCCTGCTCTTTGTTTTCTAACACCGCAATCCTCAGGTCTGCATTCTTTGAGCTTAATATGAGCAAAGACCTTCCTGTCCAGAGCCAATATCAGAGCCAATAGTAGATTTCCTTTGGAGTTTGTTATCAGGCAACTACAACTTGCATTGCCAAAATCATGGGGCAAGAAACTCAAAGCACATAAGCAGTGGCTCAGTCCATCCCCATGCTGACTGCCTTCTACTTGTTTGTCTTTATTAGGAATAAAGTTCATAGGAGGTTCACAGGATGTTGACTTCCAATTCCCTTCAGGAGGGAATTAATTGATTGTCCTCAGGAGCTGCTCAGCATCTGTTGCAACAATGTCTTGAAGACATATGCCAAGGAAAAAAAAAATCTAATACACTAGGAGATAACTGATAACATTACAATTGTAATTAGAACACTTAATGATGGAAGAAAAAATAGAGGAAAAATATACAAGCATTTATAGATAAATTTTACATTTAACTCTTAATGTTGCCACTTGAAAAACTGAGGTGTTTGGAACGTAATCCAGGTTTTGTCCTTTTAAATGTTATTTTAAGTATAGGCAGAAAGTCTGAAGAAATTAATATGACCTATTTAGAGAAGAACAGAGTGAAGAGTCCAGGTGAAGACTCCTGCTATGATGTTGAATAAGATCTTTTCTAATCTTCCCTCCTGAAACTTTTCTATCAGAAAAAACAGAGACATTTCTCCTGGAACATCTCTGAGAACTGTGAAACTTATGTGTTTGCTGACAAAAGTGACATTATTAATGGATAAGGTTTTCAGTAATACTAGAGAAATAATTTGCATGGAGGAATAAATTTCAAAGTAGGAGTGTTGTATTTATCTTCAGGGAAACAGTCAGAGTTTTCCTAAGTTTTTTTCTGACAGAAAATCTCAGCTTTAGAATAGTCAATGATCCCTTCTATCACTATAACAATAAAAGTAGAATTTCACCCAAGGAGCATAGAATAGGAGTTAGAATATTCAGTGTATTCTGCCAAAAGGTTATTTTCAAAGACTCCTACTTCCTTTTTTTTCTCTCTCTATAATGGTTCCCACAGAGCCTACAGCAGATATTTGGGTGAAAAAACCCTAAAAAAGGTGATCCTTTCCCCTATGAAAATATCAAACTTAATTGCTTTATGAAAGGCCTGCAGGGCTTCCACCTCTATTCACCTAGTCCATCCACTACCAGAAAATAGCACTTTGATCTGTTCAGTTCCCTCACTGCCTTACACTGATTTTCTAAAAGCATTTATTCTTATCCCAATCCTCCCTCCCCCACCACTGGTTTTCCATTTGAATTGAGTTGTATTAGCATATCCTTTATAACCTTTTCAGTAGTACTGTACATATCTTATCCAAATGGAACTCCTGCAGCTCACAGATAGCAGCAAATGCTGAAGAAAGTCCCAAATACAGATTCCGAAGTAATTTTTGATATGATCAGAGTGGGTCCTGCTAGCATCTTTTTCTGAAATGCAGAATCCTAAAAGAAGTGAGGCTCATGCCTCATCATAGGCTGGAGAAATAGTGACAGACCAGTACAGAGGATCAGAAGATATTTACATACACTGTTAATTTTTGTTTGAACTTTTTCCTATGATCAGAGTTGTCATGATGAGACGTTAAGGATGTGCAGTATATATATTGAAGCTGGGAAATTGTTAACATTTTAGTAATAAACATAATGCCTCAGCATATATAGTGGTTCGATTACATTATGTATGTAAAATCTTTCCTCTCTTATATACTATAAATCTGAAATGCATGTTGACTACAGAAAATTTTGCTGTCTTTCACGTCATTACCTGCTTTCCAAAAGTGAATGTAGGTCATAAAATCTAACCAGAAAGATCACAGAATCATCAAATCATTGTGGTTAGAAAGAACTTCCAAGAACGTCAAATCTAACATTTAACTGAATGCCACCATGCAAACTAAACCATAGCCTTTTGACATGTTGTGTCATTTCTTCAACACTTCCAGGAATCATGATTCCCCCACTGCCAAAGTGGACTCCCTATAGTGTATGATTAAACTAAATTTACATGTATACTTATGATTCAGGAGAAAAAACATCTGTGGTTGCTCTTGTTATTGCTACAGTCCCCCATTATGGTTTTACTTTGGACAGAGATAAAAGTAAAAACAGATTACATAAAACCTGTCTTAGAAAGGACAGGCTTAGAACAAATTAAGTACATTTTTATGGTACTAATTTATGTGAAGGCTACATCCATTTGACTGTATTATGTCAACATTGTTAGTGAATCTTTTCTAAGTTTTCTTTCCTCTTTTAGGATTTGTTCTTCAGCTAATCTAGATTCTCCTTCTTTCCTTTTTCCCTTTTCCCCACGAGAAATGTTGACATCATGTTTCACCAGCCCACAAGTAACTCTTGTGGATATACACCATTGCAGCCTTCAACATGGTTTGCTTAAACAGCAGAGCAAATAATTGAAACTAGTTACCTTGAAATCAGCTGAGATTTCAGGAGGCCTGAAAAAAGAACAGATTTGTAGCTGAATGCTTTCCAAGCAATCTGTTTAGTTCTGCATGTGCTTCAACTCAATTTCATGGTAATTTCTTAAGGAGGTTTTATTTTAATCCAGTGTGCCGCAGAGCTGAGGCTTTTACCATTTTATTTAAGTAATACAGTTGGAACATAATTTATGCTACTTTAGTTAGTAATATGAATTATTATTGCATCACATTGTCATTTTTTTGTTTTTAATTATCTCACAATAGCTTCCCAATTAGTTTCCCTCCCAATACATAGCAGTTAGCAATGTATACAAAATTATTTATTAAATTCAAGTGTTTTTCCTCTTACCTTTTTTTTTGTGACATGCATCCACTTAGCTAATGACTGATGAAAGGTAGAAGTAAATTGACCAGTGGGGCTGAGGCCAAAACCTGGGAGAATTTTTTTTTTGTATTATAATGAGTTCTTAGTAATTGAAAGATGACTATTTGAAATTCAGGTTATAGTGGCAAATTCCAAAGATAAGTTATAGAAGTATCTCAGATGAGTTTACTTTCTCTCTGGATCGCTCTACTGTTAAATTCTTTACAAGGAAGATTATTTGTTGAGCTGAATAAACACAAACAAAAGTGAAATCTACAGATCAATGAAGTAAAAATGGAAGAGTACAAAATGGTCTAATTTCATTATATTACTCATGGTAATTTTTAAAGTAAAAGGAAGAGGGAACATTTTTTCAGACAAAATAGAGGCATATATATTGAACAGTACTTTTAGGCCTCCTGGCCCTGAGGAGTTATAAAATATATATAAAGGTTTTTTGTTAGAAAAGATTTACCTTTTCTGTAGACAAAAAAGAAAAAGAAAAAGTCTACTGTTAATATGTAAAGATCGTATTTTTATTCAGTATAGTAATGGCATTGAATATTATAGTTCTTCTGTATCAGTGGAAAAGGTAAAAAGGTGAAGCATGCTTCCTTTCTAATTGTGTCTGATTGTGATTCAGGTTTAAGGCCTTGGCTTAATCAAGCTGGATAATATGGGCTTAATATAGTCTCTCAAGCAGTGTATGTTCTGTTCATATCTTTGCTCTGTATCAAGACAACAACTCAGTAATGCTCAGTTGTTAGACTCCTACCTTTGCAACACTCAAGAGGTGGTTATTTGCTTGGCTTTCCTCTATATTGTATAGAATTTGTATTTATGTATGCATATCTGTACACATAAATACAAATTTGTATTTATGTATATATATTCGTATAGAAAAAAATTAGACTGAACCATTTTATTCACATGCATATAAAATTTGCTTAATTTTTCTCTCTTTAATGTGTCTGAAATCAACCATTCATCTTACCATCATTGCAGTATTTTCACTATTGAGGATGCTTTTTAATTTTCTTTTCATTTTTTCAAGCAAGGCTGCTAAAGTAACTCAGATCTTAATCAATTCCAGGAACACCTGCATCAAGTTTTAAATATCTAGTAAAAATCTACCCCATAATAAACAAAATTCAGTCTAAATACACCAAGACAGTCTGCCTTACATGGTTCCTGTTACATCATGAACATTGCCTCCCTTCCAGTGTTTAAACCTTGCTTCATAAAACAAACTGCAAAAATTTCCATCAAACACTATGAAAAAGCAATGAGGAAAAAAATATCAGGATGACTTAGCTGAAGAGACATAAAAGTGTAGCTCAGATAAAAAAAAATATGACATCCTATAATCTGGTGCTGATATACAATTTGTCAATACAACTGAGGCAAGGTACAGCAATAGCTTCCATTGTCCATTCCCCACCCTTTTTTCCTATGAAGGAATTGTTCTCCAGGGCATTAACTGAAATCATGTACAAAAGAAATGAGGTTAGTATTATTAATTTACTTTCTTCACAACTGAATAGCCATAGCTTTATTCTCTTATTCCCCTTGGCACTACTTTGTTCCATTCTTTAATAATGGCAAATGTGAAAAATCAGGATTTGTTCTATTCAGCTTCATTTCACTTTGAGTGCTGTAGGACGATGAGAGTTGAAATTGTTCACTGTAATGTATAGGATATCTGTTGGATTCACTTTACTGATGATGCAGTATCATTTCAGACGTCTCACTTCAGGATGCATACTTTTATAGAACATTAAATTTTGAACTCTTGACTCTTCCAGAGTGGCATCCAACAAATTCAAAGGAGGATATGAAAGGAGAATTTCTCTTCAGGTAATTTTGTTCTCAGTTTGCATACGATTTGTCCAAAAAAAGAGGAGAGGAGAGGAGAGGAGAGGAGAGGAG
>WBMY01015530.1:225257-250782 GCA_013397315.1 Donacobius atricapilla
CTGCATTCTTCTCCTGGATGGTTTTGTTTGGCTGAGGCTCGGACAGACTGCATCAAGACAGAGATCTCTTGTGCTTGTTAGTTAGTTTTAGCTAGCTAGGGCAGAGACATTCCCTGGACTGTTCTGTTGGGTTTTTTTTTCCCCTTTTTCTTGGGACTATTTAAGCCTGCTCTGGACTGAAAACCCAGAGGAGAACTGAGAGATCACACCTGTGCCGTCGGGGCCCAGGAAGGCATTTTTCTCTGGCGCCGGAGGAATTGATAAGAGACTGAGAGAGACGAGCTGCACCCACAGCAAGGACTTCTCAGTTTGCCATCTCACTTCAGAACGAAAGGTTTTATTGTTTCATATTATTCATTCTGTGTGCTCGTGGGCATTTTCTTTGTTAAATAAATATATTTTTCCACTTTTCTCCAAGGAAGGATTTTTTCCAGACCAGTTGTGGGGGAGGGGCCATTTGAGTTTGCTTTTCCACAGAAGCCCCATTTGGAGGTTTCCTTCCAAATTTGCCCTAAACCAGGACACACTGATACAAAGGAATGAATAGTTTGCCCTCTCAGAATTTGCAATGAAGATAAATTAACATGTAAATTAACTCGATTTTAAAATATTCAATGGGAAATAACAACAATTTAACCAGCAAAAATAAATTAAACTCTGATAAAAACAAGTATCTGGGGTAAAATGAAACTGTTTTTTCTTTCATTTTAAAAAATGTAAAATTCATTCAGAACTAATGTAAGCCACTTTTAAATATACCTAAAATGCTTTCCTTCTTTTTTGAACATTTTTGCTACTTTTGAGAAACATAGAAAAGGAGAACTTGGAAAAGAAAATCTGCTTTCCAAAAGCAAAGGATTAGGTATCAAAAAAAATCAAAAAAAGACCATATGAAGAGCAATGAATATTCATTAAATGCACAAGAGAACTGTTTTTCCTCATTCTTCTTACCTGATTTGCAGTATGGTTGAAAAGGTAGGTTTTCTATCTCATAAATCAATAAGCTGTTCATGGATTAAAAAATACCCAGGAGAGTTTGATCTACTGATCATGCTGTTACACTAAGGAACCGGAAGGACTGTCCTTTGGCATTAGTACCAGTTGCATTCTTCTTTTAGGTAAATGACTTCAGGTGATTGAGCCCCATTTCATGAGGCTGAAAGTAGTTCTGCGTTTCCCAAAAGGTGTCCCTGGGTGGTTCTATTCATTCCCGTGGAAACTTTTGATAACTGGATCCTAAGGAAACCCAAGATAGAAAATAAGAAAGAGATACTGAGGAAAAAAATTAGGGAACTTTTTTTTTTCCTATTTCTCTGCATTTTCAGGTCCAGAACTATCTTTGATAGTTTTGCAATAGGCGATGCAACAAGCTCTACTTGCAGCAGAGAGAGACATTTTATTTCTTTTTCTGGAGATATCATTGAGAGAATATTTAAAAGTTGCTAGAACAAATACCTTTGGTAGCCTGAAGAAAAAAAATCTTACTATTTCCTAAGATATTGCTTCATGTGAACTCAACAAGATTTTTTGTAGAATTCTCATTTATCCCTTTTTTACACCTAGATAAATAGTGGAGAGAAGGAAAAAAAAAAAAATTAGCATGTGTTATTTGGACTCGGACTTAGTTCAGGAAGCTTGAAGTATCTGTTAAAGCCCCTGAATAGCTTCTTCTGACTACCGACCACAGATTTAAGGTACTGCTAGTTTTTTACCAGGCAACTTGCAATCTTCTGAGCATACCAAGTAGCTCCAAGGAAGTGAGAGCTGAGGCTTGATAAGAAAAGACAACTGCATATAATCACTGAGAATAGGACTTAATTTCCATCCAGGGTAAGAGGAGTACATAAAGGGAAGGACAGAAGTAGTTGGGTTTGTTTCTGAAAGAACCACCAAATCTTTAAAAAGTCCCTAAGAGAAAAAAAAAAAAATCTCTAGCGGATGTAATCACCTGAAGCATGTACAAAGACTCTCTTCTCTTTAAAAAAGCTAGTCTAAATCACCACAGATCTGTCTATTGTAGAAGCTGTTTCCACACAGATTTTTCAGTAATCTGATGATTCATTATTTCAGAACACTGAACATTAGACTAAGATGTAAGGATTTGGACTTCAAAAAAATGTGCAGGAGTAGGATCGTTATATAAGGATCGCCTCCATTAAGGACATAGGAAGTTATGAGCCTTTCTGCTCACCCAATGGATGATTTACTATAAGGCTGAAACTTGAAGTCAATCCTCATTTTTGAAGTTAGTTGTATAAACCATTTTTTGCTATATAAAAAATTATATGTAAATGAAAATGCTTTAATAACTAATTTTACAGTTAATCTATCATTAATTTTTTGTAAAAGGTTTTAATTTCATTCTGGACTGAAGCCAGGTTTATAAACATCATAATTTTGCAAAATACAATTTGAGTTTCAGCCACAAACATATGGATAATCAATTTTGTGATTTCCTTATTTGCAGAGATTTCTTAGGAATTTTGAGTCATAGAGAGAGGAACACTAGTATAAAATGTACAGGCAAATGTATACAATTAAAGCATTTCATCTTATTCACTCCAGTCCTTTCTTTGAGTATGTATTATTTGATTTGGGGTTTAATGACACTTAAGTATAACATCTTCTTAGTCACATAGCATTTTATAATACATAATTGTCTGCTAATTTCTTAGCAAATTTTTAACTTGCACAGCTCAATAATGGGTACTAATTTATTTAATCATAAAATGTTTATTTTAAAAAGTAAGTAAGTGCACTGTGATTATACACCTATCACTTTAATTTCATAAATGTAATACACATACTGATAAGTATATTTTATTCAACTAAATGCTGTATCTGATAGTGTGGGAAGCTTATATATATGTGTGTGTGTGTATATATATATAAAAATATATATGCAGAAAATCTGAATATTTGTGCACTTTTATTAGCATAATCAAATCATACTTGAGAAGGAAAAAAACCTTAGATGGTAACAGTTTCTGGTGGTAGTTCTATAAATTTTTTTTAAGCCTGATTATAGAGAGAACCTATAGAGGTAATTTGGAAGGGTGAGATAATAATTTTTAAAAATTGACGTTTCCTTTCCTTTTTAAACCTTACAAACCAATCCAGTCTGGGCAAGTGGGACAAGAAAAACCTTTTAGCAGTTATTTCACATGAAATACTATCAATACATATAGGGGAGAGATTATAATTGCTGAGATTTGTAGTAAAATGGAAACTGATTTTCAAATGGGAAGAGACATAGTGAAATGTATATATTTCCACTTAGAAATTCTGTTACTGACCCAAATCAATGCTGAATTTTAATTTCAAAGTTTTCTGCTTAACTTTATGTCTTATTCCGGAGACTATCTTCCATGATGATTGGATTTCTTACTAAACAATCCTTCTCTCATTTGTATGCAAGTTTACAAATGAATTTAATTTTTTTAATAGTATTTTAGTTGTTTGTTGGGGTTTTTTTAGAAAAAAAAATGGCGAAAAAAGTATCCCTAATCCCCCCCAAATGTTGCATGTAGCTTCACACAGTTTGTTTTTCTACCTAAATATCAATTTTACTTTTGGCAGATTTTTGAACTATCTTCCTTAGAACTGTCTGCAGGAACTTTCTAAGTTGGGATACAGTATACCATATATGAAACTGAAATAGTGCGTATTTCTGTATAAGAAAATATTAGGCAGGGATGCTTAGAATGGATAACCCAATATGGTAATACATAAGTTTTAAAATTCAAGATGATAATAATGTTGTTCAAGAAGCAGCTGGCTCTACATGACAACTTTAATAGAGCTATTAAAGCTGTCAGTTCCAGACCCTGTAGCTGAAAAACTGTTTTCTAGACCATTTTTTATTTGAAAAGTCAGTTGGATGTACTGCAGAAATCCCATTTCTACTGTTCTAAGTAGAAATGAGATCTCAGTGAAGATCTGATTTATTTTTCAGGCTATGGGTTGAAAGAAGATGTCTTGGAAAGGAAGATGGCAAAAGAAATAGCAAAGTGAGAAGCGGAAATACTCTACAGTTCTTGTAGAGCAAACTGTTTTTTGCTGCCTGACATTAAGAACAGAAGTGCAAAATTTAAGGCTACTTTCTTCCTGAAATGTTCAAAACAAATGTCATGCTCTTTAGGGATCCCAGTGCAAGCACATTTATAAGAAAAATCCTCTGTAGGCATAAAATAAAATTTTAAAGTATAAAACAATTTAAATTATTGTTCTTCTGGCTTCCAGGAACAATTTTTAAGGTATTCTATTTCCTCCAAACATAAGGAGACCTTATGGCTATAAGGGATCTATGGGGTAATTGCCTGTTCCGTTGTAAAACAAGGCAACATGTATAAATACATAAATATCCATAGTAAAAATTTTGTGAGTTTTTTTTTGTTCTATTTGATTTTATCCTTTTTAGACATGTTTAAATTCACCCTAACACGTATTTCAATATGTAGTCTAATTTCCATCTGTGTTTCTTCAAAGGGAATTTATACCCAAGTACAGCTCTTGCTGTGTGATGAAATGGCCTGGAACACTAACCAGATCCTTCTCTACCCATAAGATGAGTTATATTGTTATTTATCACTTTTATGTATTACAGGCATTTCACTCTGGCACTTGCATTGTGTTCTAAATAAGTTTTATTCATGTTATTAGGATTGTGACTCGTCATACTTCTGCAATTGCTAGAATTAGAAATTATGAGAAGGGATAATATATATCTTCTGAGGCACTTAAGTAATTTCTGGCAATGCCCCTTAAAATTTAGACAAGGATTTTATGTGACTAAGGTTGGAAAAGGCCTCTCAAGATCACCTAGGGCAGTCTCTCCTTGTGCTTCTTTTTTATGGTTTTATCTTGTAGCTTTTTAAGTTATGCAAAAAATTACAGCAATCATGAGTTCATTATTTAGGTCTGCTTCTACTCTCAATATAGATATAGTGCAAAAGTCACATACTAACCCAAATTTTGTGTGTGATTCATGTTTTTCCCCAGCCTTGAAATGAAGATGTATTATGTTAGCATAATAAGTGGATGAGAATACAATTTTATAATAAATTTTCTGTTATTTCTTTCCTAAATTAAGACCATTTCTCTGCAGAAAATGAGTCTTTTTTCAGTTCTTAAATATTTTCCTTGTCAGATTGAATTGAGTGAAATGTCACATAGTCAAATGCATACATATTGTCTTGGTTAAGTCTCCTTTGTGTCCATCTCTCCAGAATGATTATTTCTGCACTCTTAATACATAGATGAAAAGCTGTCTTGACTAACATCCAAGATAACCTGCTTATAAGACCCATAAGTTGGTTTATAATGGAGGCAAAACTCATAGGTTTTGACAGACAGAAATGTCAGACTCCTAGGGAGGAAGTACTTAAAGAGTTCTGCTCTGCTTGTGCTATACCAGTGGGGGGTTGTTTAATTTTTAGGTAGCACAGCAATATTTATAGGGAGTTTTTTGGGGTGTTGTTTTGGTTATTTTTGTTAGGTTTGTACTAGTATGGCAATTTGGGGGTATTTTTAGTAAAAGAAAAAAGAAAATTCCATAGAAACTTAAACTTGTAATTATATGCATTACCATCACACAGTGAAAGTAATAATTTCATAAAATGACGAGTTGGAATCACTCAATTTATAAACTTACAAAAGCTTCATTAGCCTTTAGAAGCTGACATTGTTATGCAATTTTACTTTTTTTATTTAATTTCATCACTAAATGAAGTATTTAAATTATTAGATTTTTCATAAAGTGACTGGCATTACTGTCAATATGCTCTGAAACCTAGTAATAGTCTTTCACATTTTTAGCTACCTATAGAATATTTAATGCATTAATTAGTTTTTAATCTTAGCAGTTGTCTTTTGTCAGAACATAAATATTAATTAAACAGAGAACAAAATGCTAATATTTTGTATTTTTAAGTCATAAGACAAATAGACTAAAAAGGTGAAAATTCTTGCAGCTACAGATTTTGGAATTCAGTCAAGAGATAAGAGTCAAAAGAAAGTTATTCAGTACTCTTTACTCTTTATTAGTTACTTTACCAGAACAAACTATTAATTAAGATTGATCAGTTCTTTGATTAGTTAAGAGAATTATGTTAGAAAAAATATGTTAAATTGCAAATTACGTGATTGTAAAATTAGAGCGTTATATAAATATTGGCAATATGTAAAAGAAAAAAAAAAAGAAACCAACACTGTAAATTAAAATCAAGGCTGAAAATTATTTGCTAAAAAAGCAGTTCTTGAGCACATTCTACCTTTTACCCATCATAGATTCTTTAAGATACAGCACTACATTGATGGGATTTTATACTGTTATGATATTGAAACTGAAGGAATTACATTTCAAGTAAGCACTTATCTCATCCTGTATCAACATACTATATGGACAACACATAGTCAAGACAACAAATCTAGCTACAGAAAAGTAACTTCTGACTTTATTATGGGACCACTTTAAAATATATTACACAACCATAAAAAGGAGGCTATAGAGGTCTCCTATCTTTCTGTCTGCAAAGGCAGAAAAGTATGGTTTTATGTAAGTAATGATTGCTCATTATTACAACAAATTGATTATTTCGATAAGCCATCTTTGGAGTAAGACACCTTAAAGTGCAAAACTGCACAATAAGCAGTTCAATTTGTCTCTGATTTCTTGTATCTGAATGAAGAATGAAAATATATCTTCCTTTTTAATGTTCTTTCATGTCAACAAATGATAATAAAATGGAATTTGCCAGTAAAGTAACCTGAGAATTAAATATTTTATGACTTTATTATCTGTCTATTGCATTGGCAACTCAATACCCAAGCCAGAACTCTGCAAAACACATCAAGAATCCATTAAAATTATGTGATGTGATGGCAATATTCATAGACTGGGTTCTAAGAATTTTTTTCGACAAGCTCATCAGTGCTGTTCATTACTCTGAAATAAACTATGACACTTTGCTTTTACAGGAAGAACAAGGAAAAGAACTGCCCATTTTATGAAATTCTTGCTTTAGCTTTGTGATAATAAAGCATATAAGTACAAATTTAAGATACCACGGATTTTTTTTTTTTCTTTTATTAAAAATAATATTATCACTCTTGCACAAACCACAACTCTCAGTATTCATTGTTCTTCCTCACAACTCAATTGGTCTATTGCCTTGATGTTTCTTACAATAACTGTTTTTCTGTGCCTAAAGCTTCTCCAAATAATTCTGATTCCGGTGTCATATGAGGTCAGTATACAAGTGTTCAGTCGTTAGATTGCTTGTGCATATGCACCAAAATCACAGAGTTCTTCAACCATAATAAACAATTCCTTTATCACGAGGGGTCATGAACTTCTCTTTTATTTATGTTATCAAAATATTCCTGAGAGATGTGAAAAGCTTCTAGAATAACTAGCTCTTATGAAGAAAAATAAAATGAAAATAATACAAATATAGATCACCCAGTATGGAACTAGTAATCACAAATAACCAGGAAGTACAGGAATTCTTGCAATCATGTTCAAACCTACATGCATTCACAATCAAAATTCTGTTAGCAAAAATCATGGTCATCCAGGAGTGAAAATTCTCAAGCTGAAGAATGCAGAAACGTAATTGATTGCAGTTTGAATTTTGACATATGAATAATTTTGTTAGCAGAGCTTTTGCTGGTGTGTTATTTTCCCATTATTTTTTAATATTTAAATTTAAAACATTTGCATTGCCAATATATTATCAATTCAATTAATAATTACAACATAATCGCAAATGTGAGATTTTTTTTTTTCTTTGCTGCAGATATATATTACAAGGGTAACATTTGTTACATTGGTTTACATTTGTAAACATGTTTCCTTCGGGAACTAAGACATCTCAACAGACTGGTGAAACTTCTTTCCCTCCTCCCTTTAAGGGAAAAAAAAAAAAAAAAAGACAAAAATTAAAGGAAAAGTAGACTTAAAGGACCACACCTCAGTCAGAGCCCATCTTTTTTCTTCATTCATGATCACTAATTTGACAGTCAGGAGCAAGAGAAAAGGGAAGGTTTCCTGTTTTTTTGAAGCAAAATGGGATAGCATTATTTGTCAATTTAGTGATGCTGCTATGTGTGTTTGCCAAAATATTTCACATTTGTCAAATACATTTTGAATTCATATTTTGGGAATTATAGGGAGGATGAAAAGAGTGGGGTTCTTTTTATCTTTTTTTGGTTGATTAATCTTATTTTCTATATAGCATGATTTTTATATTTCCATTTGTGTAATACAGTTTTTTCAATTCTTTTCCCATTTTATCAAAAACCTCAGATCCTTAATGACTCATAACCACTGGCCCATAACACTAGTAAATTTTACATTAGAAAATTAGCTTTGTTCCAGTAGTACAACACTTAAGAACAAGTTGTATTAGCTGCACTGAAAAAAAGAAAAACCAAGCTGGTCCCAAGATCCAGTAGTAGTAGAAACAATTTTTCTGAAGGTTTGTTTTTTGCTGCTCAGGGTTAAACTTTAGTTTTGAACTGCTATGTGTGATAAATTACTGTTTCTCTCTACTGAAAAGGCACTGCTGCACATTCTTGTTTTTTTAAATAGCTGTTAATTAGTTCATGCAAATAAAACATATTTAGTAGACGACTAAAAAAAAAAGGAAAGAAAACAAGGAAAGTACACCCCACAACATTTGTGATATTTGTGACAATAAACTAGGAGGTATATTCTCCTTCAACCTGATGAGGCCATTCAATTTTGTTACCTGGGTATAAATTCTGGTCTCTCTACACATACTTTACCTTTGGATACAAAACAGCAAGAGCAATTGTTTTGTTGTCTTCCATTAAGCTAAGTCTACCGTGTACATTCAGAGAGTGTTTATCAAACCAATTCATGTACTAAGGTGAGCTATCATGGATTAGCTATTATAAATAGCATTATAGATTATAGATGTGTATTTTAACACCTGTTGCTCAAGAACATTAAGTCTGAGAAGGCTCAGCTTCCAGAGCTTTAAAGATGTGTGTTATACTAGAATAAAGATAAGAAATTAATCTACATTAGTACTGCTGTGACAGTAGGGGAAGGGCTGTGGTTCAGTCTGCTACGGGGCACTGAATTGCTAGCAGTGTACATGCACACTGTTTGTTTTACTACTGCTGAAGAAATGTGTCTGGACATGGGTGCATATTGGTGTGTGACCTTGTGTCCACTCTGGGTTGCACACATTGCTCCTGCATGACATCAAAGTATTGTCACACCCCTTTTGCACTCAAATGAATATTATATAAATTCACATTTACATAGAATTCGTTTTTCATTTAAACCAACCCTTCCTGTACACTAAATGTGGGCAGACACTGATGGAGGTCCTTGTCCTTCGTCAAGGAGGAAATTGGGTAAAAATTCCAGAAGGCCACAATGGATAGGTAAGGACCTACTCAGCCAACTCAGAGTGGAAAAAAGTAGCTTTCAGGAGGGGGAAACAAGAGCAGGCAGTATATATATATANAGTATATATATATATATATGTATACACATATATTATATAATTAGGTATAATACAGATATGCTCCCGTTAATGACTGTCAAAGGAATAAACAATTGACTCTCGGGTAACAGTTCAGAGTTTTATTCTTTGCCACTGGGAATGATTTTCCAAAAGAGAATTAACACACTATTCCCTTTCTTGTCTTTACATTTTTTTTTTTCCAAATATCAGAGCAGACAATAACAATATCTATTAATGTCTCTATATGGGTTTTATTGGATTACAGTTTGTGGCACTATAATCCATATTTAATTCAAAAATTAACAGGTTGCAAGTGTACTATTACCAAAGCTTAATATGACTTCATATTGCTTACTTGAGAATATTTCCATAATTGTGTTGCAATTGTGTTAAAAATGAGAAACAGGAAAAAAATCCTTTCTAGAAAGGTTTTTTTTAATATTCATATAGGATTTTATAGATTATCACAATTCACCAGCAAAAAATGTGATAACTTACATTCTACTTGATAAAGCATCAGGAAAAGAAATCCAGTATACTTTGTGGTGTATTGAAGCAGCCTGTCTTTTTAGCAGTTTTTTGGAGGGCTACAAAAATATATTTTCAGAAACGAGCTATTTTACATATCTGAACAGGTAAAAGGAAAACTGAAAGTATTAGTATCTTCCTGAAGAGAAGAGTGTGTCAGTAATCTTATAAAGATAGGTCAAAACCAATGAAAGGTAAAAACTCAGAATTAAATTCACCCCAAGGAGTTATCTTTGCGAAAATCAATTAGAGCAATATTAAAGCAGAGAAAAATATGAGACCAAGGAGAAATTAAGTAGTGCTGAAGTTAGATGATTAAGACTATTATTTAAGTTTGGGCAAGCCAAAGCAAATGCAAAAATAGTATTTGAGGTCAAAAAAATGATTAACAGTAGAAAGATGGGATGGGATGAAGAAAGGGGGCTAAAAGGAAGGGAAGTAAAACAGGTGTGGGTGCAAGGGAGATACAATGAGATAAAGGAGAGTTTTCTAAATAAGCCTTAGAGCAGATTTATAGCTCAATTATTGTGGATGAGAATGAGAAACAGAGGCTTGAAGAAGAAATTAAAAGCTGGGGGGGAAAAAAAGTGGAATTGTTTGCAATATAAGAAATAGGATTTTGCTATTTAAACATTAACTGTTATTTTGTTTCTTTTATGGGTTTGTTTGGTTTTGTTGTGGTTTTGTGGATGTTTTTAGTTTGATTTGGGATTTTTGAGTGTTTGCTTTGTTTTGAGTTTTTTAGGTGTTTTGTTTTTCTTCCCAAGAGTGCTCATTTTCTTCTCCTTTTTTTACAATAAAGTTTTGGAACCTGGAGACTAGCATCTCATTCAGAGAGCATCTTGTTTTTTCCTCTTGAGTAATAACTATTTTTGTTTCTCCTATCCTTATCTGTTTTAAAATTCTTCTCACTCATTGGGGCATAAGCCAACACAATTTTCCTTTATTCTCTGCCCGTTTCATCAATGATGCAATTACATGCTATGAACAGGGCACCAAAACAAGTTTTTTAGGAAAACTTGCCAGCCTAGAGAACATAAACTATGCAGCTCAACAGCAATTGGGCACAAATGCAATAGCACCATACATAAATTATGGCTATTGTTTGTTTGCTTTTCACTTTCTTGGCAACAGCATATTGATTAACAAACAATGACTAGCAAGAGATTATAAAAAATTTAAGGAACACAGCATAGCCTATTTTTCATCTCAGATCCCATTTAAACTATTTTTTACATGTTTTTAATAAAGTACAATAATTTGTAGGATTTAATATTTAGAAGTTTCTAAGTATTAGTTCTAATTTACTGGTGAAGAAAAAAATCCTTTTGTGTAATATTGTAAAGTAATTCTTTCAACTGAACAACCTACTAGAAAGAAATGGGAAACTGTTTTGTTTGTTGGTTTTTTTTCTCTCAGGTATCTACTGTTGTTCTTGATTATAATCGTTTCAATGAATGCAGAAAATTGTATGTGTCATTTATTTGCAGCTAGTACTGAAATGTTGTTTTATTGTTCTTCCCAGTATATAGTTGTGTATCGGTATGATTTGCATTTTAAAATAATCTGGTTTGTATATTTCATTCACTTGTTGGTGTATTAAACATTTGCAGACCACATCCACAATAATGTTCTGTAAAGAAGGGCGGGAAATTAAGTTTTTATCCTTTTCAGACTGCAGAAGAAGAAAATAATGAAAACATTCTATATGTATTTAGAGACAGAAAGCATACATTCACTTCTAAAAAATATAAAACCCATTGAAAGTCCTATTGGTAACTTTATAAAAGAAAAGATAGGGTGGAAAAGACAGACATTGATATTCAAAATTTTAGAAAAGTAAAATGTAGTATAATGCTCTTTCAATCAGACAGTCTGGATTTACTTTCAGTAGAAATCAGTAACTTGGAAAAAGGAACTCTTCATTTCCTGAACCTTGTTCTTTTAGGGAACTGGGACAAGGCTGGTATGTAACATACTCCAGGAACCTAAGTCCTCTCAGACTGATTAATAACAGATGCAAATAAAAAGATGAGATATTCCAAATCTGCTGATTATGAAAAATAATAATCATAATTTATAGATAGAACAGGAGCCTGAAATTCTCTGAAGAGTGACTTGATGACACATTTTTCATTTGTGCATTGCTCTGTTTAACCTAGCCTAAGGTCCAGAGTCTCAAGATTTTTCTGTCTTTATTCATAAGGGCATAGATTTATCCCATTTACCTTTGGATACCTCAGTGATCTTTAAGTTGGGAGCCTAAATTTTTTTAATTGTCTTCAAAATTTCCTCTACAAGTCATGAGGAGGCCTAAGCCCTTTTCACTTAGAGAGTGAATTTCCCACTGGTAGACTCTCTGTTCTGGAAAGGACTAGCTAAAACTGGCCTCAAACATGTTCACAAATCCACGTAAACAACATTTGTCTGAAGGTTAGTGATTTCAGCAACTTGAAAGTACCATAAAGGATTAAACAATTTTGCCTGTGAAGTAGTACCCAAAAATAATGTTAAGAAGTAACCAGCAATGGCGGATGGCGAGATAATGATTGATTAAATCATCAATGGTTAAAGAAGGGACGTACAAAGCTGGCCAAGCAACACTCAGGCAAGAGAGTGGCGGTATAAATGCAATGAAATAAAGCAAACTTTGGGGGAGACGTGCAGTGATATCAGAATAACCAGTAAAACACCCTACTGTCTTGTAGAAGTAGAGAAGAATCAAGGCAGGGAGGACAATAGTCTTGCCCTTATCAGTGAAAGAGGGCACAACATACTGTGATTTGGACCAGCCCTCATTAAAGACCTGGGAAAACCTGGGTGCCGTCCCCCAGCTCATGCTGGGGTATGCGCACAGGATCAAGATTTCCCTGGCGTAGCTGTGATGCGGTAATTAGAGTACTTGAAGGGTACATTTTTTCTCACTTGGGATGGAGATCAGAAATACCAGTGTCATCTGAACCACACCCTGAATTGGCTAACACAGTGGAGAATTCTGCAGCCTTTTAGAAGCGAACTTTTGACCTTCAGTTTTACAATGGAGTACATAATATTTAAAGAAACCACAGTAAATGTGTAGTAGTACTTAACAAGGTAGAGATGTCCTCTGTTCTCCAAGGAAGGCATAAACCCAAGGTAATGAGGATGCCAACTAGCTAATGGTTCTTGCAATCATTTGCTACCAAGAATAGGGCACCTGGCGTTATCAGGTCACCTGTCATTTCTTGTAAAATTGTCCTGAATAGCTGGTGGACTACTTCATTTCTTTCTCTGCTGAGTTGTGTAATTATGTTGGTAATGTGAATTCTTCACTATCCATGATGGAAATGCAGGAAATTTACCATCAAAATTTGAAGAAAGTATGGAAAATAAGAAGTTACTGAAAATGAATACAAAACAAATTGGTGAAATAATCAAATGTATTCTTTTAGGAACAGTTTTGCTATTTGAGTAAATTTTAATTACAGGCTAATCCTTGAGTGTCTTTTTTCTAAGGCATTTAAAAAGCACAGAAATAAAATAACTTCTAGTTTCTGTGACTTTGGTGTAGGTATTTGGGGTATTTTTGTTTTTCTGTTAGGATTGGTTTTCTAATATTAATTAAAAATTACTTGAGTTTATCTATAAGGAACAGATAATTTTGTTTATTACAGCTTCCAATCACATTTAATAACAGTCAAAGGCATGGATATTTTGATTTTCTTCAATTTTAGACATATGTGCAACCTGTCACAGAAATTAAGCAGATAGTTAAAACTGAATTGAAGGAGATGCTGAACATGAGTTTAATGAAATGGTTTCAAGTTGGTGCCCCAATGAACATACATTATTCATACAAGAAAGAACATTTTTGCCAAGGGAAATTGAGAAATGTGCACCAGCTCAAAATATCTAATAGAGAATATGATTTCCAATAACTTTTAAATTGCAATCTCTATCTTTTTCTATGTGTGATTTTCAGTTTTCTTCTGCTAGTGGATTTTCTATCTCATCTTCCTAATTACACCTGAATTCATTTCTTTGCCCATCACATTGGGCTGCAAATCTGCTGCAGTAACTAAGCTCTCCTAAATTACTACCTCCTTTAACTTTGACTTTCCGGTAAGTTACTCCCTAAGGTCACAACTTAGAAGTATTGGAACATTTATTCCTAGGGAAGAGGAAAGAAATTAAATGGAGTTTGCCAGTCGGGAGACAGTTCGTATTGTATTGCAAGTCCCCAGAGGTCAGCCACAATTTTGGCCATTCCAGATCATAAATTGTTGTGCAGTGTTCAATATGTTGAGTTTATTTCAGAAGAAAGATTGAAGAGAACATGCCTACCAAGAGAATTCCTTCTGATTAAATTACAGATGTCAAAATTCCTGTTATGCGTTTTTAAAAGACATTAATTTAAAGATTAATATTTAAGAATAGGCAATATATATGATAGCTTTCATTAGGAAAAAAAATCACAGGAGAAAAATTATACAATAATAATATTATATTCAGAGATTTTGTTGCAGTCCAAGTGGATTAGAAGCAATGGACAATACTTTGAAAGATATCCCGGGAGGGGAAGACAACTCTGGTATTCATGTAGTAAACACTATTTTACTATCATGATAGTCAAAGAACAGTTGATAACTGCATATAATGCTTTCAAAATGATTCTTTTTAAAACCAGATTGCAGAAAAAAGTTTATATCAGCATTAGAAAAAGATGATTAGCTTAGTCTGTCCACAAACAAATTCATTTAATCTAATGTTGTTTTCAAAGCAGAATAAAATTTAAGATTAATAGATAAATAAAAAAACATTTAAAGCTTGCCTTTTTTTGGTCACAGGTATGTTTGGAATTATTAAGGTCATTTCTGGTATAGTTTTAGGTACATTATGTTTCCTTCTCTTCCTGTGTAGCTTTGTGAAAGAATCAAATATTCTTTGAGCTTTCCAATTTACCCACTGATCCAGAGTCCAATTCCTCAGCAAAAAGGTACTGGTACTTTCCCCTTAATTTGTCTAGAGGGTGTTTTACTTTTCTGTGAGTGGAACTATAGTTATTTCCTGTGTCTTTTACTTGAATAACAATGTATTTTCTGCAAAGCTGGGAAAATAGTTACCTATCCCTGATTTTCTTTTCCTGAGTTCCAGATTTCTTGGGGTTTTTTTTAATCCCATACACATTTGTAACTTAGTTTCTTTTGCATTGACTTTTTTAAAAAAAAAAAAAAAAAGAAAGCCTTTAACTTTATAGATACTTTATTTGATCTTAGCCCTACCACTCTTAGTAGTAAGTAAAAACTGTTCCTGATGGTTCTTCAATAACTTATTGAAAATTAATTTAACATTTGCAAAGTACTTAAAATAATTGAAATTTTATATTTTTTTTCCCTAGAAGTTGAATTAAAATCCACATCTGATTTCTTCTTATGCCCTGGTTTACAGGTTCAGAATCTAAAGATGTTGCATGGAAAAAACATTGATTTACCTCAGAAGCTGCCCTTTCAAGTCAGTTGACAAGAAATTTGGAAGTTTAGATTGAGAAGTCTGCTACTTTTTTTATGGGAAGGCAAATGGATCTGTTCAAAGGTTCTTCTTTTGACTATTGAAATTCATTGAAAGACGTTTATGAACAGGGTCTTAAAGGTACCTATATCTATAATTTAAATACAAAAGCAAAAAACAAAGACTTCTTTGCATTGCTGAATCTCTAATTTTCAATTCAATTAATGGCTTATACTATTTTTATGTCTTCAGTAACATTATCACCTTATAGAGAGAAGACTGTTTAAAAACCAGTCGTCTATAACTGCAATTGAAAGAATGGTGACCAATCAGTGGAAATTAGTGGACTAGCACAAAATAAAAAAAATTGATTTTTTGCAAGGGGATTTGCCTAGCATAGAGATCCATACTGTGTTCCTGAAAAAATGTCTCTCTCTTGGTGCCAGCTGGTCCAGTACATAAGCTTTTACAGCAATATTTTTGGCTACCAATATGCATCTAAAATTTTTGCAACATCTTAAAATATAATTCCCCTCACTTTAGTGAATTCTCTGTTTCAAAAATGTAGTCATCACGAATAGACAGTAAGAGCTGATAATGCCTCTGTTAATATTCTAATTTCATCTTTTTGATGAGGCACATAAAATGAATGGAAAAAAATCGTATTTTACACTTTTTGCAGCAGAGTACTTAAGAATATACAAAGCATTTAAAATATGAAAGATTCCGTTCTTTAGGGCTGCAATCTGATGTTTAGTATGACTGTCTATAGTGAGCACAGAACTTGCTGAACCACCACCATCCAGCCTGCTAAAACTGTTTTGAACCATATCAAAAACTTTGACATTTTTTCACATTGTACCAGATGGTTTTTTAGCCTGGACAAAAGGAGGTTCGGGGAGGATCTTATCAGTCCCAATAACTGAAGAGGCTAAAGAGATAGTAGTGAGGTGGGAGTAGGTCTCTTCTTCCAAGTAACAAGAAACAGAACAAAAGGAAAGGGCCTCAAGTTGCACGACGGAAAACTTTGTTCACTAAAAGGGTGGTTAGGCAGGCTGCCCACGGAAGTGGTGGAGCACCATTTCTGAAAGTATTTAAAAGATCTGTGGATACGGCGCATGAACGTGGTTCAGGGGTTAACTTGGCAATGTTCGATTAATGGCTTGACTTGATGATCAGAAGGATCTTTTCCAACCTCAATATTCTATAATAAAATTGTCCAAGCAAGTAACCATCCCTTTTTGATTGGGGTGGTAAGTCAGTTTTGTGGAAGCATGTGGAGTAGGCTGGGCATACCCTTGGGTATTGGCTGTGAAGCAGGGAATTTTCTCCCACAGCTTTGTGAGACCAGACACCAAATTATTCACCTCTTTTACGCAGTCCCGTTTATTTACAGGCATTCTCCTTATACCAAGGGCATCATTTTGTATAACTGGGGACTGTCCGGGGAAAATAAAAATAAACCAGCAAAATATGTATATTACTGATGAAGTAACACTCTTGGCTTCCTTTGCTAGTCAGGGGCAGGAGGAGAAAGAATCCTCCAAGTCAAATTCACTCAGGATTTAATCTCCATTGTCCTTTAAAAACAATATCTAAACCAACATCAGAATTGCTCAGGTGTGGCAAAACCTCATGACGTACCAGTAGATAGAGAGCGACAGGAGGATCATCAAGCACAAATCCTGATAGTTATCTTCTAAAATGGGGAGAAGCCCTGGCAACATCTCTCTTACCTACCATGCTGAAGCAACTGAGTCACAGAAATCCTTTTCATTACCCACATAGTCATATTATACAAACACTCATTTGGTGGTTCTGAAGAGCCACCCCATGAAATACACCTATTTCTACATGTGAGAAAACTTTTGTTGCCTGAGTAAGCATGTCTCAAGTTCCCAGTTAAGTCACGGAGGATAAAATTTTGTTGTGTAAAACTTTCTTTACCTTAGGTGGAAAATATTCGTTAGAAATTCAGGCTATTTTGGTGGGTTAAGTACTTTACTGCACCAGCGATTTTACTGCCACGTCCAAACCCAGTAGCCTTGAAACAGTATCAGTTACTCAGGGAGACATGCTGGAATCACTCAGATAAAGTATTGTTGGAGATGGGTATTATCTGCCACACCACTCTCCTCTTAACAGTCCTATTTGGCCTATAAAAAAGCCAGATGGTTGCTGATGCATGATGGTAGATTACCAGCTAATAAATAAAGCAGCCTCTCCCCTGGCTGCACTTGTCCCAGATTTATTAACAGTGTTCTAAATGTATTGAGAGAGAAGCTATGACTGATATGCCTCATACTTTCTTTAGCATATCCAGTACTATAGAATCCTAGGAACAATTTGATTTCTCTTGGGAAGGACTGCAATATACTTTCACTGTCCTGACTCAGGGGCTTTTGCATAGCCCCACCTATCTGCCAAGGGCACAGCATCTAGAGAATAGTAACATCTCTCCAGATTGTAAATTTTTCCATTACATGGATCTTACTATCATTACTGGGGTCATTGAGCAGGAAGCCAGAGAAACTCATAGCAGCATTTTAGACATCATGAAAAACGTAGATGGGTGATCAATCTCAAAAGATAATACAAGGGCCCACTACAGAAATTATGTCACAAATCCTGACACGTTGCCTGAAGTGGCTAAACAAACTATCTTACTTATATCTGAATACAAAAAACCACCCAAAACAAAACAAAATAAATAAAGCCAACCAACAAAACAAACAAAAAAACCAACCTTTGTTGGAATTCTGGATTGTAAGACACAGTTTCTTCCCATGTCACAGGTCTTATGGCTGTTGGATCATATATGCAGGAAAAAGGCCTAAATAAAATTGTGTGAAAAGGAAAAATCAATTTTTCTACAAACCAGACAGGCTACCTTACATGCTGCATCTTTGGGGCTCATATTTGCCGATAAAACTTGAATGTTGAGCTTTGTGTATATGATGATTCTAGGCCTAGTAGAGTTTTTGGCAATGAGGGAAGGGAATGCAATCCTCAATGGGCTGTAGTCTCAATTCCTCTCTTCACTCTTCAAAATTACAACCCTTTGTAATAATACTTTTAACTGCATATTAAATATTGTCAGAAGCTGAAGAGGTGTCAAGGCATTGCTCTAACTGTCAGACTACCTGTCCTGCCATGGTGTCCAGTGACACCAACCGTAAGGATGGGAAAAGGCAGGTGGTGTGAAGTGGAAACGATGTACCTCCACACATGCTGAGCCAAATGCACTGGTTTGGTTGGGACATATAGTTAATTGTATTCATAGTAACTTTTATGGTGATATGTTTTGGATTTGTCCTTGTAATGGGTTAAAGTTCACTAACCAGACGGAAACACCAAAAATGTAGTAGTTATCACATTAGCCGAATTTATTTTGTGAAACGTAGTGTGGGGATCTAACTTTCATTTTTAGTGGAATAGAATTAAAAAGCAAGTCAAAGTAGGCTCAACTTAAAAATAGAAACAGTTAGATTTATTAACATACACTAAAGGGTAAACAAAAAAAACCGACAACCACGAAAACCTTTCAAAGACATTCCCCTCCTCCCTAGCAACAATCTACTTTTCCATGAAACAATGCAAAGAGACAAAACATCAGAACTCTTAAGCCACTAGAACTTAATAAAATAGTCTTGCATTCAGTCTTCTGAGAGAGACAAGTCCCTCCTGATTCTTCTGGTAACTTTCCACAAGAGACACAGTCTGTTTGTGGCTTCCAATTCCCACAAATGCAGCCCGCCCAACACTGCATCTGTGAGGTTCCCGAATGTAGCCTTTTCTATGGCTGCATAAGGGCTTGTGGATTTAAAGCACGGGGTTTCACCTTTTAAAGATGCACAGCTTCACAATAAAGGACTTCTTATTCTTCACTGGTGANTGCTCTCCTCCTCCGGCTCGGCTCGGCTTCTGGAGGGGCTGTCCCCAGTCTGGCCTCCCTGGCCTGGCCGGGATGTTACCTCATGGCTGGGTCCGACAAAAAGAGGGCTAATCTCCCAAGATTCCTGTCTTTAAGCCATGTGTCCCCAGGGGTGTACACTTTTTACCTGATTGGCCAACTTGGCTGTCAGTTCCAAAACAGACCACCGACTGGTTTTTCTACCATTCATGCCAAACCAATACAGTCCTGAAAAGAGAGTTGATAAGATGAGAATATTTTGTTTGGGGCTGAACAGTGCTTACAGAGTCAAGGTCTTTTTTGCTTCTCGTAATGCTCTACTAGCAAGTAGGCTGGGGCGAGAAGAAGAAGCTGGAAGGGGATGGAGCCATGTAAGCTGAGATGATGACATCTTGGGGATAGTGTTGTAGAAAGGACAAAGTGATGCACAGGCACTGGGAAGTGATTGAAAAGTGGTGGGAAGAACCAAGCTGAGAGAAGAAACAGCAGGAGGAGCTGATCCAGATGCAAGAGCCAGGACTCCCCTGGAACTCCCTTCAGGAGACCATAGTGGAGCAGCTATTTCCCTGTAGCCTGTGGAGAGAACCACACTGGAACAGATATCTACAATGTAGCCTGTAGAAAGGACCATGCCAGTGCAAGTGGATATGCCCCAAAGGAACTGTCCAGGACCCCACCCAGAAGCAGTTTATCCCTGAAGGACTTCACCCCATGAGGAAGATCTACACTAGAAGAGGGGAAAAGCGTGAGAAAAAGGAAGCAGAGAGGAACTGTTATGGTCTGATAACACCATTTGTCATCCTCCTTGCATCCCTTAGGGTCAGGTGGAAGTAGACAAGTGGAAATGAAGGCATAAAATTGAGCTTGGAAAAACACAGGAGTTGGAGGATGGTGGTTTAGGTTTTGGTTTTGTTTCTCAGTATTCAAATCTTTTTAACTGGTAATAATTTAAATTAACCTTTGCCATATTGAGTCTGTGCTGCCTGTGATAGTGATTGTCAAATTTTCTCCTTGTCTTTATCTCTATCTAAAAACTTTCTCATCTCATTCTCTTCCCTTGTCCTAGCAAGCCAAGGATATAATTATTAAATAAGGTCATAAACATACTAAAATAAGTATTAAATAATTATGATCTGTATTGGGTTGCAAATGTAACCAAAAGCATGTATTCTATTCCCAATTTGTTGAAACCAGTTGAAGAGATTTCTTTTTTCTTTATCTCATAACTCTGGAGGAGGGGAGGTGGGTGTCTTTCTGTTAATGGGCCAGCTGTTAAGACCAGGTGGGAGCCATGTTCCTTATCTCTGCCACAACCCATGGTCCCTCCAAGAGGATATCTTCTGTTAATGGGCCATTAAGGCTCACTGCATAAAAGATAACATTACATCATCCCATTGTGAGATGCTCCACCCAGTGGGAGGAACCAGGCCTTTCTACCTGGATAAAAACCTGACATTCAGAACACCAGGTAGCCTGTTTTTCCACTGGTTTCCCAGAGGAAAGACTGGACCCATCTTGCCACCACTGGACCCTTCTACAGGATCATCTCTACTCCAACAGAACCACATATGTTACTCCAGGAGGACTTATTTGGACATCTCTCAACACCCTGACTAGGGCGTCAGGTCGAATTCTGACTCTGACTGTGTTTCTAGGATTTGGGGTTTTTTTGTTTGTTTGCTTTGCTACATTTGTATTTTTAATATTCTTAGTAAAGAATTGCTATTCCTATCCCCAAATATTTGCCTGAAATCCCTTAATTGCAAAATTATAATAATTTGGAGGGAGGGGATTTACACTCTCCATTCCAACAGAAGCTCTGGCTTTCCCTGGCAGACACCTGTCTTTCCAAACCAAGACAGATATTTTATAATTTTTTTTCTTACAATATTAATTTCCTATCAATTGTGTTCTAATAAATACTTTGATACCTTTTCTCAAAAAAACACAGTATAGGAAATATAGGAAAATCTTCTAAATTTCATCTTGTCTTGTATGTTGTTTCTTCTTGTGGTTCCATATTTTTAAAAAGTTTTGTAATTTCTTCATTATTACATAAATACATTATGAATTCTAATTTTTATAATATCTGTTTTCATGTTGCTTGCAACCTTGTGTCACGCAAGTGAAGAAAAACAAAGCATCTTTAAAATGCATTCAAACTGGTTCTAAAACTTTTAGTGAAAAAGGAGTGTAGTTTAAAATAATCTTAGTAACAGATAAGGTAGGATGTGCTGTGTTCTATGCAAGAAAGGATGCCAGAAATTCTCCAGGAAATTATAATGCTTCAGTCACATCAATTTGCATTATTTTGAATATAGATTTGAGCTGTAACATTCCAGCTCAAATTCCAGCAAAATCTGAATCACACATCACAGATTGAATTGTCATACTTCATTTCAAAACTTCATCTCTCAAAATCCTTCTCAGCTGCCTTTCAGACATCTAGTCAAAGCAGTTTTCAGCATGACATGTAATTCAAGTGTAGGCAATAATAAGAATTATCCTTGAATAATATGCTTGAGTGATAGATATTCTAAGTTGTTTCCTTGTGTAAAAATCCCTGTGAAGTCTACTGTATTTGTCCCATTGTCTCCTTATTGGGGAAAAAAAGAAAATCTCTTAGTTCTGTTGTTTTTTCCATTGGCGCAAGCAATGTGGCATGTTTGATTTCCATGCAAAAGGAATTCTATATTCTTGAAAGTGAGTTACATTGTCATAAATTTTCACACCAGATTTCTTTTTATATGACGCACAATTTCCCAATTTTCCATTTTAGTTTGGGGCTATGCTTTAGAAATAACTATAAGATTTCAAGTGGAAGATTTTAGAGAATAGAAGTTCACTGTTCTGCATTCCTGTGTTGCTCATTCATGTTCACTGAGATGTCCTGTTATAGGTGAATTACTGCTCAAGCACTTGGCATTCTAAATTTTCCAGTTTTTATAATGTAGAGCTCATGCAGAATTCATACTTCTCTAACCTATTATCACTTTTCTCCTTTCATGCCATATTTTTAAACATAATTAATAGCTCTACCATCACATTTTTATTTATTTATTATATGTTTTGTTTTGCCCTCCATTTTGTTCTGGTCTTAATTACCTCTTGATAATTAAGATTATAAAAGAAGAAATTATATTTTCTGGTATATTGAGAATTGGAAAGTGAAAGCAAAATATATTGCTGAGGAAAAAGGAAAGAGTTGATTTCTTTTTTTGCATATAGGTCAGGATGGGTTTCTTCCTTCCAGCCTTCCTGCCTTGCTGCCTTCCTTCTCTCTCTCTCTCTCTCTCTCTCTTTTTTTTTTCTAACCTCAATAATCCTACCAGTACATCCTTCTNGCTGACCAAGCTGAACTGCAGAGCAATTTTACAACTCCTTGAACCTTTGAAAAATGTAGCCTGTGAACATAAGTAATTCTGGTAAATATATGGAATTATTAAAATAATAAATGTGAGACAAATATTCTGATAAATTGTAAGATACTGCTTGTATAATGAAAAATTATGGTTTAGTCTATAAATAAAAGTACCTTGTTTGTCTCAGCTGTTTTCTTTTTGGAAACAGGCCTTTATGATGGTGGTACACTACATAAATCTTATATATTTTAACACAACTGTCTCCAATACATTGAATTATATTCTGAGGAAACGCTGGCCTGCCTAAGTAATTTTAAAAGTGGATTAACTGAACAGTTCCCTAAAGTCCGTATTTCTTCCTATTCAGGAGCTTGTCCATGGACTAAAAGATATTCTGGTAGTATAAAAACCATTGTCACTTAAAATGCTTAATTTTACAAAAAAACCAAATTTAAATAAAAGGAAATTATGAAAAAAATCAGAATGGAGCTATATTAGTTTTTAACATGGTCCAATTTACAATCTATCTTGTGTATCTTCTTTATTTTGTTAACATTTAAACGAAAGACTTCCTAAGAGACAATATGAATTAAAATGTAGCTGTACCTGCAACAGGGTATATGAAAAGCCATCTAAAACCTATTTCTATCAAAGTAATCTCAGAGATTAAAAAAGCAGTGGTTCACGTTTTAGCAACATACCTTATATGCTTAATTCTTTGGAGAATACTAAGATTTAAGACACTAACCATTGTATTTGAAACTAATAACTTGAATTATGAGATAGGCCACAAAGATTGAAATAAAAAAAATAGATTCAATCTATAACCATGTGCCTCAAACATAGTGAAAGTATTTGTATATGTTGGCTTTTTTTATACTGATGTTCATATCTGTATATTAAATTTAGCCCAGTATAATCCTGTTTCCTACATTTTAATTTGTTATTTTCCAAAGCAACAATACAGTGATGTTGAGAAAAGGCCATATCTGCTGAGATATTCTTTCACTTCTGCATTTGTTGTCCAAAGAAATACAACCAGTACTACTGATAAAGGAAGATGGAGCAAGCTGTGATTTACTGAACATTCAGAGTATACTGAATATTCTGCTTCTCCAACAGAACAGTCCCCCAGTTATTAACTTCCTTCATCTCTTCCACAGAATTTCTGTACATCTTTCACTGGTTCTTTCCATTTTCAGACCTCTCTAGGAATTTTTAATAGCATCATGCTTTGTCTTTACATGCATCCTCATCCACTTAAAATGTTCATTATCCAGGTTCATTCTGATATAGCTTAAATTGTAATTTTCCACTACTGTTTACTTTTTTTTATCTTTTTTCCTTGTGTATGACTTGCAACAATAGAAAAAGAGAAGACAAGAGAAAGGAGAAATAAGAATAACCAGAGGGAATAAGTGTGTTCCAAAAGGAATTTTGTGAAGTTCAACAAGAAGAAATGCAAAGTCATGCACATGAGAACAATGCCATGTGGCAATATAGGCTAGAGGCCATCCAGCTGGAAAGCGGGTGACAGAAAGGGATATGGTGATCCTGGTGGGCACAAAGTTCCACCTGAACCAGTAATATGCCCTTGCCAGAAGGAAGGCTAATGGTACCCTTGACTACTTTAGAAAAGTACTGCCTGCTGTTGGAGGTTTTGTAGTCCCTCTTTTTTTATTCAACACTGATGAGGCCCTGTTGGGGGTTAGAACTGGTTGGGGTTTTTTTTCCTTATAGAGTTTTTCCCCATAAAGTCGCTAGGAGACTAATTACTGGGTGCTTATGGGTGCTTGACTGGAACAAAAGAAATGGCCAAAAGAAAGTGTAGCACGGGGCTACACCCTTTTGTGGTCTCTGAGAGTTTTTCTCTCTGAGGGAAAAAGAGATACCTCGAGGTTTTGGGCAGGTAAAAGGCAGGTGTGGGGGCATCTTCGCTCTCTCACTCTCTGCATCAGAGAGAGGATGGTCAGGCCGCTCTTGCTGAGGGAGGGGTTCATTGTCCCACCGAGTCTGTTCCTGAGGAAATCTCCCATCATCTCCTCGCGTGCCCAGGGACTCTGCACACTCCTCCTCCTGCCCTGCTGGGCTGAGCCGGCCCTGTCCCACCGCCGCCGCTTTCCTTCGGCACCGCTTTGGATACGCTGTGTCCCCGCACTGCCCGGCCCTGCCAGGACATCCCTGCCCTTCCAGCTACCACCGTGGAGCTTTGGTACACCCCATCCACCAGCCCGGGATTCTCCACCGTTCCAGCTTGGTGCGCTTGGCATCCCAAGAGACCAGACTGCCCCGGGCTTTGTGAAACAAAAGCCCCCTCGAGGTTCCTGGTTTTGTTTATCATTAATGCTGTAGTTGTTGTTGTTTGTTTGCCTTGTTATACACACCAGTAAAGAGCTGTTATTCCTATCCCCAGATCTTTGCCCGAGAGCCAACTTAATATCAAAGTTTTAATAATTCAGAGGGAGGGGGTATGAATTCTCCATTCCAAAGGGAGGTCTTTCCCTCCCTAGCAGACACCTGTCTTTTCTAACCAAGATAGGTCCACATCTGGAGAATTGTGTCCTCTTCTGGGTTCCTCAGCACAAAAGAGATATGTGCATACTGGAAAGAATTTAACAAAAGATGACAAAGATGATCAAGGGTCTGGAACACCTCACATATGAGGAAAGTCTGAGAGGGTTTCGATGGTTCAGCCTAGAGAAGTGAACATTCATGGAGTATCTTATGAATGT
>WBMY01015530.1:255729-291479 GCA_013397315.1 Donacobius atricapilla
AGTATGAACAAAGCAATATATTGCTATATATATATATATATATATAAAGATTTTTGTGAATTGGTATTATTGGCTTTTCAACAGCTTAAAAATATTTTTCACTGAATATTAAAAATTTACTTTTTTTTTTCCTGAAAGCCATTAAATCTATGATAAAAAATCTTGACAGAAAAAAAAAAATCATTTCACCTTCATTCATAATTTTGCTATTACAGTACCAGGGGTTTTCTTCCCTCCAATTTTTATAATAATGATTAAATTATTCCAATGCTTTCCTCAACATCTAGCATCCAGCAAAGCTCACTTGAGTTTTCTTGCCATGAGAATTCAGCTACTGTTTTCTGATTTGTTTGACAAATCCTTTTGGCTGAACTTCTGTATGCATAGGAAACAGCTGTTCAGTTACTGACACTAAAAGGGAACCGAAGTAATCCACAAATCCTCACACTATTTGCCTTTAGACCTTTGCTGACAATGGTACTTGAGTGAGCAGTGAAAATCTTTCTTCCCAAGATGATGCATCCTGTAAAGGAGTGTATAAACAAAGTCCGTGTATCCACTTCAAACATGAGAGGGCATAAAAGATTATAGAAATATTATTTATGCAACATTCAGCCACAGGTTGCTAAATAATTTTCCCATGATCTACTTTGAATGTTCTATTTAACTATTCATATAAATTTTCAACATGCGTATAACATTCATCATGACAAATAACAGTTTCTTGTTCACAAGATATATTTACATATGCATGCTGAAAATCAGACCACAATATTCTTCAATGCATATCCTTTGTGCTAAATCTTGTAATCATTACTCTAATGTTATTGAGACTCAACACAAAAATCCAACCAACCAACCAACCAACAAAAAAAGCCCCCAAAAACCAAAAAACCCCAAACAAACAAAACAACAAACAAAAAAGCACCCTCATAGAAAATTTTCTATACTATCTTAAAAGTGAAAAGAACAGAATCCAACTATTTTTTTTCATATTATATGACAAACAGAGTTTCATGACAATGTTTTTCCTACTTATTAACATTATTATCATCATATATGAAATAAGCAAAGATTTTGTTATATTTTTACGTATCTTTTCAATTTCATCAGTTGCTAAGATGAGTTAACAAACATATATATGTATGCCTGCTACAGGTAATACCAATATACATAAGACTAGTGAAAAATAGCTTTCTATTTTTCACCTAGTCATAATCCTAAATTACTGATCTTTGTCCATTCAAAGGAGTCCTAAAATATCCCCAAGAAAAAGGCTTTTCTTTTTCCTAAATGAATTGATTTTTCCTCCCGCCTCGTCCCTTTTTACGTTTTTATTCTTGTTGTCTTCAGTTAGGACTTCTGAGATGACCTTTCTATCCAAAAAATACACCCCCAAAAAAGAAAAAACCCTTCAACTGCTGCTGTCCCCAAGGTAAATATTACAGCTTGTCTGTCAAGACAGAGCTGTGTCTACCACAACAGATATGAGATCTGGGCAGCCAATGTAATCTTTATTCAAATAATTAGCCTATTGATGAGCAGCTCTCTAGATTAGATCACCAATTTGTCCTAATTATTCAGGATAAGGTAATTCCTTCCTTTTAAGTTCCTTATTATTATGTGGTTTTACACAAAGACACCCTTTGCGAACATATTACAGTTTTCAGTTGTTTTCACACATGAATAGCAATCTGCACAATAGAAAAAATAATAAAATTAACATTCTAACCGCCCAAATCCCTTTCCCATTTACTTTTGTGAAATTTTTCTATGCACTTATTTAGCAGGAAATTTCCAGCTGTTCTAATAGATATTTATGTCAATATAATAAAAGTTGAATCTTGGATCCTATTTATATTAATTAAAAGTGCTGGCAGTGTCTTCTAACTTTTAGTTTAGTGTAATGCCATTCACCGTAAAGTATGACTGTATCATAAATGACCCCTGCCACAATTCAAAGGAACCTCAGAACACTTCCACAGCAGTTTCAGTACTTGATTTTTTTTTTTGCTGTGTATGAAAGACTGTGCGTCAAGACTGTGTATGTCAAGACATACATACCTCTCAAAGAAAGAGTCAAGCCTGAACACTCTGAACACTCAGTTTAAGAAGACAAAAGAAAAAAAATCTCTCCTCCTTAGAGTAATATTTTTGAGTACGGAATACAAAAAGCTGTTAGTAATTTGTTTTACAATTGATTATTTATTAACTTTTCCTTTTTCCCAATCTGTCAGTGTTTCAAATGACCTGTGTTTCAAACTCTCTGTCCAAGAAGATTATTGCCCTTCCTCTACTTCCACTTCTACTTGCTTTCTTCTCTGGTCCTCTCATCTCTTTTCTACATTAACAGTCTTTTCTTTCTTAAATTGCCTAACTGATGCGTATCTATTTGGACTCTGAGCTGTGTTCTTAAACTTACTTCTTCTATTTCAGACATGAAGAAGGGCTTGGATGCCCAAAAGCTTGGCTGTTTTTCTGTCCAGTTGACAGTCAGTCCAGGAAAATGATTCAGCCTGTAATGGCAGGGCCAGGGGAAGGTCTGGGGGAGCTGCAGCTAACAGCAGTCCCAGGGCCAGAGGAGATTCAGCTGCTGCCCCTGTCTTCCTCCATGGCATATATATATGGTGATATATGCACAGGCTGTGGCATCCTGCCGTAGCATGTATGCTGCCATCTTTTCCAGAAAAGAAAAGCAAGCATTTTATGGAATGAAGAGAAGAGAAGAGAAGAGAAGAGAAGAGAAGAGAAGAGAAGAGAAGAGAAGAGAAGAGAAGAGAAGAGAAGAGAAGAGAAGAGAAGAGAAGAGAAGAGAAGAGAAGCAAAGCAAGACAAAGAGGAGGCATCAGTTGCTACCACCATGTACAAATGCAGACCTGTTTTAAAGTACGTGATGCCAAACTCACATCATTAATTTACTCTTGATAAAAGGATCAGTCTCACTGCTAATAAAGTATCAGTTATTATTGCTGAGGTTCAATAAATTTACTTGCTCTATCATTATCTAAAAATGAAGTATGTAATACAATCTCATTTCTATTAATTGAAAGGAATGTTTTAAGTATTTTAATTAGCAATTGACTAGATAACTACCACCATACTAAAATAAATGCCAATTAACACATTAATTATTTTTTGGCAATTATTGATTGCCAAATCAACCCACTGCAGTCATTTTGTTAAACAGTTAAATCCTTAAAGTCTTTACAAATTTAATTTATCCGTTACAGAGCAAAGGCACACATTTGTTGCTGGCATGTTTGGGTTATTTATGAGGAAAATAGATAGGTTGGTGTTACTTTTAAACTTTATTAAATTAATTTTAAAGGTTATGTATTAAGTGTACAATAAACATTTAATCTAAATTAAATAGTTGAATTTAATTAATTTTTTAAAGTTTCATTCAGCTTCATGTAATTTTATAGTAGAAATAGTATCTGAATCCTAGGAACTAAACTGCTCTTCTCTCATAATTGACTATTTTATTTAAAGACATGTATAATATCAATACGTGAAAAGTACCTACTTCTCAACCACATCCATCCTTCATTACCTATTATTAGTTTCTTAGGATATACCATTATCCACAGACAGAGACTTTCATGTTAATGAGTATTTATGTGCAAAAAACATTTGTTCTGTATAATAAGAAGTTATTCAGAGGATGTTATACACAGAATAACAAAACAGATTAAAATATACTGGTTAATAAAGACAATAAGGCAAAATTATAATATTTGCTTTAAATATTTAATTCAATAACTATTGCAAACAAAGTGACTGGGAAGATAAAGAAATAAAAGTATCCATCAAAACAGATGTACACCCATTAATACAGCTCATATTTGCTTTTGCAAATATGTTTTGATGTTGAAAGCTTCATGATGCTTTTTTCTTTGTTTCTTCATGCCTTGGAAATAGGAATACTTTGTAAAAGTATTTAACCTGGATTATTAGAATTATATTGGGGAGTTGACATTATCATTAGTAGTGGTAGTAGTAGTATACTTATAAATTTCTCATGTTTCATCTTATAACAAGAATCAATAAGAATCTAATTCATCATTTAAACTGTGCATGTTTATGAAGACGTATTTCTCTTGTGGTGTATTTGCCTAACTCCTGTTTGAATCACTGTAAAGAACATAACTAAAAAGCAAACCCATTCTTTCATAGTATTTGCATTTCTGGTTAGATTTATTGTAGCCCTGAATTCATGCCTGACATTTTAGTTTTTGGAAATTCCTTTCCCAGGCGATTTTCTGTAAACGAGACCAATGTTTTTCTAACTGTTCCTATGTTGTTTCATTCCTTTCTCATAGGAGAGACTTCTTGATTTCCCTCTCATTTGACCAGTGTGATTGAAGAGTTTTGCCTTTGTTGCACCAATCACTAGTCTGTATAAAATAGTATAAAAGAGAAATTATCTCAAAATAAAGATTTTTAGATTTCTAGCCTTCTGAAAAAAAAGAGTCTATGTTGTTCTTAGTAACTGCAACAATTTATAGTTCATACCACAGAATCAGGTGTGGAGTTTTTAAATAGATTTTGCTAATAGCAGAATAATAGATTATGTTAATAGCAGAATTTTAGTAGAATTGTATTTAAAATGCTTGGTATTGATTAAAAGAGTTTATAAAGCTTATTAATTTATGCAAGTATTTATTTGAGAAGCATACAGCACTAGATTAAAGGGACAGGCTTTTGTTATATGGCAGGATATATGAATCAAGACCATAACCATGCCTTTAGAGCTCTTCTAGCTATAGGATTTTTGTCAGCTTGTTGAAGCTTGTGCTAGGTATCCTCAAATACTAGAAAATCTTAGCATAAATACTTTCTTATTTTTAGAGCTTAAAAAACTTTTAAACCACAATTTATTGCGATTAAAAATTATGAAACATAATAAATACAAGCCAGTTAGAACTGTTTAAATTGGACATTGCCATAACTGGGCATTTATTCATTTGCAGACAAATTTCCCTTCATATTTTCCTCCTAATAAATACTAAGAATGATGCATTAGATTAAATAAAGCAGGGTATAAGTTAAGTTATGCTTAAGCAAGTAAATAAAGTTTTCATAAATAGCTTTTCTTTTCAGTCTGTTTCTTTTCATTTTCGAATATATATGATAAACGTATTACTGGTCTCTATACATTTTGAAATGGTTGGTTTAAACAAAGGAATAAACCATGAGTGGTGAATTTTCTCTTTGTTATGCATAATAAATAATGTCTGAAAAAATTGGGGATTGCCTAGAGATTTGAGTTGCCTCTTTGGTTCCTTCTCCCACAGCATTTTCTTGTGAAAAAACGCGACATGTTAAATATTTCCCAAGCAACACACCTCTTCATGAGCACAAGGCTTCCTGACTCCTCAGCTCCTCACTTCCCTGAATCTGAGCCAGATGATGGATGAATCTTTTGCCTACTAAGAAATATGACTCCAAAGATACACATTCTTTAGGTTAGCTGGACACAAATGCAGTGGTTTTAGGGTGAAAATACCAAAAGAATAGATCAAGTTTTATTTAAAAATTTCTGACTAAGGAAGTTAATAAGGAAAAGACAATAATAATAGTTCTACATGAACACTTAACACTATCAATCTTTCTCACCTTCCCAGAAACCTTTCTTATATCTCCAATTCATGCTGATGCAAAGGAAAAGTTTTCCCAGAGGATCTAGAGAAATCAGCAACAATATTTTGATTGAAACTCCTGGTGAGGGCAACTCTGATTACAGCCATCCAAGGGATATCTGGAGGCTCTTTGATTTGTTTCCAACACAAATGAAGTATTTTAGTATTTGTAAAAGAACCTGCAAGACATTTCCTCTCAACAACAGCTTTAGGAATATTGCTGCGTCACATCATTAAATGATCCCCAGAATTTGGGATAGCAGAAGTGTCAAATTCCTAGGTTCCTTTGAAGTTGTATTTTCTTTTATGACAGTTTCTGGCCCAATGTTGATATTCCATTTAATCTTATTTTCTTTTCAAAGTGTCTGCCATGGCCTTGAGTGCAACAGCCTCATTTGCATCCTCCTCTCCCACAGGGATTTAGCTGCTGGTGTTCAAGTTTAGGTATAATATGACACTCTTGTGTAACCATGCATCAGATTTATGTTTAAAGAGTGAGAATGAGCTGTGAGAAGGCTTGTGTGGATCTGGTCCTCCTCATCCCTGCACTCTGGAGTTGCACTTGAGCTTGAATGGTGGTCCTGACATGTTGACATGAATGCCTGTGTTGACATTGGGCCTCATTGCTCCAGTCTTGTCTGGTAAACAGAGCTGTTGGTTGAACTCAACAGACATCACCAGACCCATCTGGCTCGTTCAGTGCTGAGGGTCTGTGTTGCTGTTGCTGAGGGCACTGACCTGCTTGCCTTGCTGTCACTCTTGGCTCCTGCTGCCCAGCCTTTCCCAGGCAATCCACTCCCGCGGCTCCCTGGGAATGTCAATTGAACGAAAATAATAAATATTTCTTTGTTTTCCTCACAAGAATATGAATACTGTGAAAGTTCTTGTAACTTTGGACAAAATGTGTTATCTCTTACTAATTCCAATAATAGGATGTAAATTACTAAAAAACCCAACTGGTATTTTGGTTGTGACCCTAGAAGCCATCCCCAGTGTTGGGATGCGCAAAATAGGGTCTAGGGGCTTTGTTTTTTGGGTTTGCTTGTTTGTTTGTTGTGTTTGTTTGTTTAGGTTGGGGGGGATGGGGTGGAGAATATTTTCTATGTGTTTTATTAGTGTTTGGTGGTGTGTTGTGATCTTTATGTTTCATGCCAAGAATTCAAAGTGATGTTTAAAACAAAGAAATAAATTGGAATGGAACTTCTGAATACTATTCAGTGAAAATGTGGACTGCATTAATACTAGTGAAGTAGTCGGTTTTAGTTCTGAAGCAGACTTCAGCTACAGTAGAATAGCTTCATTAAAACCACCCTACTCCCTCAGTAGATTTGCTCAGGTAGAAAATTTAACTGTGGTAGAACTGATAGCATTTTATGTTCCTAAGAATATAATAAAAAAAAGCTTTAAATATCATTCTTACTACTGGGTTCACTCAGAAGTCATATACAATCAGAACAATGGTCTTTAAAACATGAAAATAAAATGAAATATGATGTTAACAGTAAGTATTACAGTAATCATATCTGAGTGAGTAGAGAGAAAAATATGTTTAAAATCCTGTCACAGCTTAATCACATATTAATTATATTTGACTGTACCCACACTATCTAATTTTATTCTCATTTATGAAAATATTTTGATGGTGTGAATCTTGGTAGAAAATTATTTTCACATCCTCCAACTTATTTTATGATGCAACAAAATATGTCTGTGTATTGGTTTGACATGAATGGTAGAGAAACCAACTGGTGATCTGCTTTGGAACTGACAGACAAGTTGGTCAATCAGGTAAAAAGTGTACACCCCTGGGACACAGCTTAAATACAGGAATCTTGGCAGATTCCTTCTCTTTTCGATGGATCCGGCCGAGGTAAGATTGAGGCGGGGCCAGGAGGGGCCCGGGCCCAGGGCCCCCGCTGGCCCGGGGAGTCGGACTGGGTCAGGGCGGCCGGGCCAGTGCCAGCCCTGCGGGAGCCGAGCCGAGCCGGGCCGGTTCTCTGAGCCTCGGCAGCTGTCGGCAGCAGAGGGGAGGAGTGCGAGAGCCAGCATCGCAAACGCCACCGAGGGAGATGGCCCCGGCCCCCTCCTCCAGCCCCCGGGTCCCCGGAGAGCAGCACCGAGCCCAGGCTGGGCTAAAAACGCACCCCAGAAGACCAAGGGGTGGAAAAGGACAGAAGACCCGGGCCGCCGTTTCTGAGCTTTTTCTGCAGCTCNAATAAATCTAACTGTTTCTATTTTTAAGTTGAGCCTGTTTTGCCTTTCTTTTAATCCTATTCCACTAAAATGAAAATTCGGCAAATGTGATAACCACTACAGTCTGTGACAAAATTAATTTCATTTTAAGGGAGTTCAGTGACATTCTTTGAACACTATATTATGCTATGAAGCAGCAGATAAAAATATAGCAAGTCTTCTATAATGAATCACATATATCATATATTTGTTTTGGTAAATTTGTTAGATCTAGCCAAATGGCTCAAAGATCTTAACAAAATCATTCCATCTAAATCAGTTATGTAAAAATGTGTATTTATATTCTTAAGAAATTAAAGAAAAAAAGCCAAATGACAAAACCCCAGAGGAATTACTTTAAACTGAGAACTTTAAAATCTGAACTGTGTTCATTTTGAAATTTAAATATTTTTCAAATATAACAATTTGCAAAAATCCCTGTTTCATTATAGACAATTGGTAATTTGTAAAGAGGCTACATTTGAAAAATCAATTATCCATGGTGCCTTGATGCCCATTTCCCTCTTTTTGCAAATCTTGGACCACATCTGGTGTTAGAAAAACATGTGTTTGTTAATGAGAGATCAAATCCAGCCATCTGACAGGGGTGAATTTGTTGCAGCTCCAGGTGAGCAGGTCCAAACTGCAGCTAGGCTGAGCACACACACACCATACACAGATTTTCAGTGTATGTGCACATGGCCACACATTAGCTGCATTGATCAACACAGATGGGCACACTCAACTAATACCAAGACAAAATGCACCAGTAGCTGCATCCTGATCCCTTTTCTGGCTGAATTTGATGAAAGTCTGTTAGTGGAAAACATATATATACACATGAATGTATACATTTTTGTGAATATATAAACACATATGTGAGCATATATAGTTATAAATATACACATAAATTTATAAACCTTGAATGTTGTGTACAGTTTTAATCTCCACAATATAAAAAGACATTAAGCTATTAGAGACCATCCAAAGGAGGGTAATGGGTTTGGTGAATGGTCTTGAGGAGAAGCTGCGTGAGGAGAGCTGAGGTCTCTTGGTCTGCTCAGTCTGGAGGAGACTGATGGGAAACTTTAGTGCAGTTACAGCTTCCTCACAAGGGGAAGAGGACAGGCAAACCTTGATCTCTTCTCTGTGGTGCCCAGCGACAAAACCCAAGGGTATGGTCTGAAGTTGTATCAGAGGAGGTTTAGGTTAGATATCAGGAAAAGGCCCAGAGGGTGTTTGGGCATTGGAAAAGGTTCCCCAGCAAAGTGGTCACAGCACCAAGCGTGGTAGAGTTCAAGAAGACTTTGGACAATACTCAGACTCAAGGACTCCTGGGGATAGTGTTGTCCAGGGACAGGAGCTGGACTTGATGATCTTTGAGTCTGTGAGATACGTGCACATACATATATGCATATATGCATAAATATGAATATGTATGATGTAGAACCCTTCAGCATATTGGCTCAGAAACCCAGTTAAATCAATCAATCCTTTTATCCCAGTTGCTCCATTTGCAATCTCCAGCACTCAGGGCCAGAGACTCACTCACAAAGGATCTCCCAGTAGCTTGCCTTGGGTAGGCAGTCCGTTGAGGACCCTATCCCAGCTCCTTGCTCTTCTGAAGTAATTCATATCTAGGGACACACGCACACATGTGCATGCAATCGTGTATCTGAATCAACCACCAGACCCCTCAGTTTCTGCAGAAGTTAGCCAGAACTCCTTTTGTCCCTCTAATACCCAGCCTCCTCTGTAGTATCGACCTTGAAAAAAACAAAAAAAAAACCTTTCCCCAGCTCCCAGGCCTCCTCAACTACTTCCTGGCTAGCCCAACTTGATCTTTGCCAGCGTCCACATGCTTTCTAGTACACCTGCACTCGTTCCAGGTGCTGGCACCACTAACACTCACACCTCTGGCCACTGGTCTAACTCCAGCCATTCACACTGTACCTACATGTGCACACAGAGGAGAGAGGCCTTTGACCAGGAAAACAACTAGATATGGAACTTAATAACATGTTGGAAGGTACTGCTGCTCAGGCATGGAGTGTGGCCAGACAAGTTAACTAATTAAGCAATCTGCTCACTTCGGCTGCCCCTTTTTATACTCTTATTCCTCTCTTTTCCCATGTTTGTTCTTCCCCAAACCACTGAGATTACCCTGTTTCCCTTCCTTTTTCACCCTTCTCTAAACATCCCATAATAATTGTAGTATATTCCTCAAACATTCTGTCCCTACAGGTGTCCAAAATCCCCAAGTTAATGATTCCCACTCATTCTGTAAAATGATGGGAGACCCATTCTTTTTGGCTCAGGACATGAGAGCTACCCCTGGACCCCAGGGCTAAGGTTCTCCTGAGCATTCTTTTCCTGATGTGGTTCCTGGGATTTCCCCACCTTCCATTGTCCTTGTGCTCCTTTTTAGCGTGTGCTGGTATGCAATGTAACAAAGTTTTCTTCAGATAAGTCAGGTATGTGCAAAAAATGCTATGCATCAGAAGCAACAGTCACAAGCATTTTTCTTTAATTTTATTAGGGGCAAAAATGAGCCTATATAATTGTATATGAAGTAGAAAAAAATGTTCTTATACAAACAGTTTTAAATTTTTACAATTTGCATCTGAAGATCTGTAGTAGTGAAGCAAATAGTTCTTTCAGTATGCTGAAACCTCTTGGTTTATCTGGTAGCAGAGTAGACATCAGAATGCAATGCAAAGTAAGACACATGCAAAGATATGGAAAAGCATAGACCAGCTTTCTGTGTCAAATGTAGCAGCATAAACAAATTTAAAAGATTCTAAAAGAAAACAACAACAAAATTAACTTAAAAAGGCATTTCAACCATGCACAACTATAAGAAACACAAAATTATTCTGCCTCAGTCATGACAGTCTTGTACCAGATAAACAAAGGAAAAAAATGAGAACAATAAAACAGAACCTGTTTTCCAAAGAACTGTACAAATTGCTTCATTAGTTCATCATCAAAGAGAAGAGATATTCCAGTTTCATCCCTAGCTATATAAATTCCCTTTTCAATTTCTACATTCACCTGCCAGTGGGTTTTTTAAACTGTTTAGAATATCTGCTGATTGAATCTAGTCTTGCATCCTGGTGCTTAACTGTGTTCCAGATGCTGTATTCCTGAATTTATTCCTCCTAAGTGGAACCTTACATTTAGTATTCGAATTTTCATTGGTGCGATGAATAAAGGTAACTATAATTCTCAGGACAGAATTAATAACAGCATGCAATGATCAGAGATTTCTCTAAGATAGGTGATAAAATCGTTCACCATTATTTGGACCTGTTCAAATCTCTACCTGTGCTTCTCACGCATTCCCCTATCCTGCTGAGAAGTTTTGAGAAAAAAAAAAATTAAATTACTAAAAGTTAAGTTTTAGTAACAGTGAAAGTTATATATGAGTAACGTATATAACTATTTTAGATTACATACTTACATGCATTGTAGGCATAAGCCAACATTAACATAGTCTTTTTTAGAACTGCAGCTGTAAAAAGAAAAGATATGGAGTTTTTTAAAAATTATTTTTATTTTCTACATCTCTTCCTAGAGATAATACTATCTGAGCTTCCATAACTAAAGTCACTGTTGGGTCACATACCAGAAAAATATTTATGTGTTTACATTCATTTAAAAATCACAATTAAATGCATTTAACACGTTACTTTAAAACTTACTCATATATGTACTTTCCTCTAAAGCACATAACATCACATTCCTTCCCTTTTTTTGACAAAAAAGGTATTTTTTTTCTACTCATAAAAGATTAGGACCCTAGTCATTCATTGCTTATTATAATTTCTACATGTGCTTTTTTCTAGAGTAGCCAAACCTTTTCATGAAACAGAACAAAAATAAGAATTTTTCCCAATCCAGAATTACAAAAGAATTTGAGAAGTAGCTTCATCTACCCTGTGGTGTCTAGCACTTCTTCCTTTTTTTTCATTGAGAAAGAATAACATCTATTCTTTTTCAGGGGGATGTTTTCATATCACACACTCTTTCCTTCTTATGGTCTCACAGATAATTGAAACCAATACAACAGTATTTTTCAAACTTAGTTGACAGAAAGGGATGTTGTTTGCTGTTAAATGTCTATTTCAGTTTGTCAGGCCCTCAATATGGATGGCATTTGCAGATTTTAATTTAAAACAAATAGGCAACAGTGACCGCATGCCTAAGGAATGATTAAAAGAAGTTAAAATCAACAAATGACAAGCAAGTCTGGAGAAGAATTTGCACTATTAGGTTAGTACAAAGCTCATGGCCTTTTACCAATAATGGGGAAAAATAATCACTGTTGTTAGGCTACAATCAAAAGAGGTTGAAGCTGGGAATTTAGATTTTGGAATTAATTCCCAGCATCTCTTCCTTAAGGTAAAACTATATACTGAGCACAGTCATTAATTCTTCTGAAGTGTCATCTGGATTATATCTTGACTTTAAACACCTGTGGAGAAGGCAACATGTCAGAAAGGAGAGGAGTTGTAAGTGACTTCTGCACAAGCCAGTGTCACCTGCTTCTGGGGCCAGGGAAATGTCCCTAGTGCTCCTTTGTTTACCAGTAAAGGCTGTAAAGTAGTGTGTGCTGTTTTCCTGAGCCTTTAATCATCATATTCTCTGCCACACTGAAAACATGCTGTAATTAGAAAAAAATGTTTTTCTTACACGGTTTGAGGATTTCTCTAATCTGGTTCCTATGGTCAGCTATTATTTTGAAATATCTGTGTGTGTTTTATAACATGTTGTTTGTAGCTTGAGAGAACATCCTTACTCCAGCAACTGCTGAGGAATTATATAGGATCTCATTAAAGTGAGAAATTAGAGGCAAGATCTGATATTCATGATATAGTCATGAGTCTAGACTTTGTTTTGATTTACTTTTTCCTTTGGATATTGCTTTGGATATTGCTTTATTTTTGTCCTGTGGATTGATTAACTATTTGAAGCTGTAGGATATGCAGTAGGCTGCTGTATAGCACCTTCAGTTTAGTTTAATTGAAAACGAATTCATGTCATGTGTTCTGACACTGCTCATTGTTGCAGACTGAAGTGCACTAAAAGTACCTGCCCATAATGTTTATAATTTAAACCAGCAATACATTTTGGAAACAATTCTTCCAGTTGTCCATTTACAGGGCTTTGATTTTCATCATAGAAACTCTCAGAAATTACAGTCTGGTTCCTTAATATTGAAAGTGCACTGTTAACAAACTTTCGGTTCACAGGGCAAGACTATATCTAATTTAAAAATCTCCATGACCTTCAGCAACATTCAAGTTAAAACTTCAAAAATATTTGTAGTATTTGCATTAGATTCTCAGCTCTAACTACTCAGCTTTGCATACTGGTTTCTGGGTGTCCCACACTATTTGCAATACCTGCTTTTAAATACAGGTATTTCATACAGGGGGCCTTCTGTCAGATTTGCTCAAAAATACACTCCTTATCTGAAGTACAACACTATTCAGCTATATGCTTCATGGCCTGCTCAAAATGATCTTAGAAGTATATTTACAATTGTAGCACTGGATCTTATTTTTATAGTAGATCTCCAAAGAAGGAATGAGGAATAAGGAATTTTGAGAGGACTTTGGCTTATGCTCATAAGTAGTGTCTGGCCTTTACATGAAACTTTAGTTACTACCCTTCTGCACTTTTATTTTCCTCAATAGATTCTTAGTTATTTAATTTTTGCTTCACTGAACTATATAATTGGCTGTAGAAAGGTGAAAACGTGATATAATTCTATTTCACTTCACATTCCTTGTTATTCCATTCAACTTTTCTACTCATAAGCACCACCTTTCCAAGAAAACTAGTGTCTATTGTCCTCAACTACATTGTGTGCGGAGTCATCACACTGAAATAATTTGAAGCCCTAATGATAATGATTCTAACATATTGACAATTTATGTAGTAGTTTCCAGACAATAATGACACAGTGCATGTGGTTTGTTAGAAAAGTACCGGCTAGTATTTAGTTTTATGGTCTAGTAGGAAACATGTACATCCTGCAAATTTAGAAAGAAAGGCAAGATATGAAGATATGTAACTTAATTAAACTGCAGCTTAATTATCCGATGTCCTGTGGGAAATACCCAGCAAAGGTTCATATAGCCTAGCTCACCATACATTATTTGTCTCCAACTATGTGGGTAAGAAAATTACTTTATTGTTGTACCAGATGTAAAATACCCTAACTTTTTTTTAAGACGTTTTTTCCTCTGTGGGTTGTCAAGGAATTGAGCCTCTGTAAACAAAAGATAGCAGAACTTGACATGTGCCAAAAAAGGGCACAGACAATTAATTGGTTGTCCTTCCCTCCCAACCACAGCTGGTACTTTGACAGCTCTCCGCTCATGTCAATGAAAAATTCGTCTGCTCCATTTTCAAAATCCATCTGCTCTCTACTATCAGTCCTAAATACCCAGTGCACCACTTTTTTTTGGATTGGTAATCTTCCGACCTTCTTATTTGCATTAAAATACTGCTACCTGCTCTTTCATACTTCTTTCTCTGATATACTTTACTCTCTGACAGAATCCTACAGTCTCTCTCTATGCCCCCCATAGATGCCATCCAAGCAAATGTCCCATGTATGTTTTAAAATCAATATATCAATAAATAAACTGTTTAAAAGATAATTTCCTTGCAAAATCTCCAAAAGCTAATCAATACTATTTAGTGTAGAAGCTGTCTTGTGATCCACTTATGTAAGAAGCATAAGCAGTGATAAAACCAAAATTTCCTATTCAGGTATTAGGGAGCTTGGATCTTGTGGGCTGGAGAGAACTACAATTTGGCTTTCACAGCGCATGCTTCTAAAAGCTGAAAAGTCTCTACAGATTTTTTTCTCAGTGATTCAGTAACTCTACTACACGATACTGTTTCAATGCTCATGTCTTCTAAAACTTCTAATACTGTTGAGAAGCAAATGGAACCTGCTTTTCATCTATCTGTTCATCCACAAACCAATGTATTTGTTTATTTTTTTATTGTTTCTATTACTGTATGATGAATTTTGTGATAATGATCAATGTGGATTAAGCAAAAGCTGGTAAGTGTACAGTGCTGACCTATAGGGAGCTGAGTTAGAAAAAAAAAACAGGGAAGAGCAACCTAGACTGTGGATACATTTCTAGATTATAAGTTTATTAGGCAGGAGAAATCATACTTATGAATTTTCTTCTGCCTATTTTATTAGCTCATTTTAAACTCTAACATTTGTTTTGCTCTGTGCCTTAAGCATCATTCCAGCACTTATAAGAGTTACTTTTATTCACGTTGCATCTCTAGCAGATATTTTTCCTATAATTGATGTGAAGTTACTAATCTGCAGTTCACGGATCTCCTTGGAGTTTTCTAAAACCACTTGCCATTGGCTATGAAAGTTCATTGACTAATTCCTTTAGCACTCTCTGATGGATTTAATCTGACCCTACAGATTCAAAACATTAATTTGGTCCAGGTATTTTCTCATTTGCTCTTTAACAGTGTTGATGTCTGTTCTCTTATGTTGTTTGTCTACTCCCAGCATAATTAATCATTTTACACTAGAGTCCTTTTGAGTGAACTGAAGCAGAGTAAGTACTTACCAATTCTAGTTTTCACCCCCTCCAGTGTATTTCCTTTCTGATAATTAGAGCCTTTACCTTTTCTTTTATCTTCCCTTTTTCTCTGAAGTATCTAAATAATTGTGCTTTTTTCCTTATCTATCACAAAAGTATATTACTACTGAAGTTTGCTTATCCACATTATTTTTTTTTATAACTTCTTATCCTGACTTTGCTCGCCCTTGTAATACAATGTTGCAGTTGCAAAAAATTCCTGTCTCTGTATGTTGTAGAACTTCTACCTCCAGACAGATTCAATTTCCTTTTTTTTTTTTTTTTTTGCATTTGTTTAATTTGTGGAATATTCATGTGAACCAAGTGATATACAGACAAATTTCAAGTATTATAGAAGAAAATACTGAATATCCTTAAGCCACTTGCTACTAATGGCTATGTATTGCTTCAGGGAATTTCATCAGGTTGGGTTAAAAAAGGCAGTGGACTGAATGCAATATGGTTACTGACTCTGGCATGGATTTGGAACAATTATGACAAAAAGTCTGAATAGGAAGATGTGAAGGCTCCAGTAGCAATGAATTAATCAGTCTGCTATAAACCACAAAAGTTTAGGAGAGGCAAAAACTATAGTTATGACACAATTCAATACGGCTAACAGCAGCGAAAAAAAAAGTGAAAATGGCAAAACTTCCATTTTAAAATGTATGAGTATATATAACAATAGTCCTTGGACTTTCCAAGGTGACAAAAACAAGAACAAGAACAGAGGTGAAAACTGAACAAGAAGTATCAACAGATAAAATGCATCAGCTCAAATAAAAAAATAAAAAGAGAGGTATACTTATTTGAATGTGTTATTTGGTTAAAATAATGACTGAAGATGTTGCTTTCCTCTGAATACTTATCTGATTTAAATATTGATTTAGCTTTTGAAAGGTGGGATACTCTCTTTTCTATTCAGCGTACGTGAAAGTGTTAAGCTTCATCACTAAGTGGGGTTTTAGCTTTTCTTTAAAATAGTGCATGCTTTGATAGAGTAATGAATAGTTATTACTTTAAACAGTTACCCATCTTAGCTTCCCTTAATCGACAGAAGAAGAGTGTCAATGAGCAAAACATTTTTTAAAAATCACTTTTCAGGACTTTCTAATAAGCAGCACTGCTAAATATGACCTTTGATCTGTTTGTGGATTGAATCTTTGCATGTCATAGAAAAAAGAGATCCCAAGTCTTTGTGAAATAAATATCTGTTGTTTCCAACTCTCTGGTTCACCAGAACATAAGCTATGCAAGCATTTTTATTTCTGTCTTATGATTATTCAAGAACATAACTATTTTAATAGGTTACATATGACATACACTTGCAAAAGCACAACACTGAGTCCGAAAAAATCACTAAATTTATTCATTAAGATCTCACTTCTCCGTAGCAGTATAGTAAGCTGTAATGACTCTGGCCCACGGTGATTCTTAGTTACACAAGTCCAGGTGACCAGGCTTGAAACCTCTCTGACACAAAAAGTGGGAACTGAAACAAGCTTGCCATGTTTCTTCTCCAATTCTCTTTTTGGGTGGTGCTTGTGTTTTTTATGTTCTTGTCCCTTTCCCAAAAGGAAGTGTTCTCCTCTGGTCCTGATACCCTGTACTTTGGGTAAGTAGGTAGACCTAGTCATGTTCTGCCTACTGACATTGCCCCGCACTTGTCTTTTGTCGGCAACTTACTGTTTTTCTGTCACTTGGATACCTGCTATGTAGAGCTGCATATGCTTTTTTACATCTCACTTCCTCTGTAACATACATTTATATTGTGTTTACCTATGCCATTCAGAATATTACAAAAAAAACCTTATGTACGACCGGTAGTTGACTCTTATAGTACACTTCCATTTGAGTGCAGGGGCAATGGCTACTCATTACATTCTGATAAGTTAACTTATAATTTGTAGGTTTTTCAACCTCTAATTAGACTGAAATAATTTGCTTGGTAGCATTTTTTCAGTCTGAGTATCTTTTTTCCTCTGTTTTAGTTTTAAAGCATACAGGTGTATTTATTTTCTGCTGCAATGGGGTTCTGTAATATCACTTGTTAACTGTGATTCAACCATTTATGACTCTACAGTGACCACCATTATAACAAGTGGGCAGAGTTGTTTGGGATGTTGGTTTCGGTTTTATTTTTCTCTGTGCACTTTACAGTGTAGCAGTGTGGATTTTTTATGTTTATTTGATATGTTAGAAGGGTTTGTTCTATTCACCCCCCTTGGTTTCCTAGGTATAGTTNTGCGACATTATAGCTCAGTTTGGTTAATTCAGATTGCCTAAATTGCCTTACTTGCCCATAAATTCTGTTGTTTAGAAATCAACACTAACAAAAAATTTTCATCTTAATCCACCAGGACTTGAAGAGTTACATTGATAAAACGATGTCAGAAACAAAAATTACCTTATCAATTCCTCTTTATATTTAGATCAAAATCTGAAATTAATTTTGGGCACTTTTTGTTTTAATCTCATGTGACACATGCATTGTTTAATGGGAAATACAGCTATCAGACTATTTTTGTTGTTGTTTACAAAAAGCATATTTTCTTCGATAAATATATCCCCATATCCAAATAGTGTTAAAAAAAAAAAAAAAGGAAAGAAAAAGAACAGAGATGTAAAATGGGAACAATAGACACAGTCACAACAAAAATGATTTATGGACTCTTAAAGTTTAAGAATATCACCTGGTAATACCATAGCATCTTGCAACAGACTCAACTCATGAATTGTACTGGCTGTGACAGAAATCTCTAATTCTGGATTTTAATTACTATGTTTGCCTAGTGTTATCCTTGGGATATACCTCTCATAAATTAGATTTTTAGTAAAGACTATAATCGGGAAATGATATAGATATAAATAGATATAGATGATATAGATATGCAACATACCTACATTAAAATATGCAAGAGAAACACAACACCAGGTATTTCAATGCAGCTTCTAAATTTCAGGAGCATTAATGACAAAAACAACCCTTTACTGACAGTGAAAAAATCTCAGCAAGTGCCATGACTTTTCCAAGGTTGCCATAAGCCAAATATAAAAAACAGCAACAGATTAAAAACCTGAATAGTTAACAGGGGAAATATGCATAGTAAACAACATGAAGCATAGTGATATTAAATGCAATTTAGGAAATTGAAAGAGCAAAATTAAAAACTGCTGAGGCATAAACAGAAAATTTCATATAGCTCCATGAATCAGAAAGACAATAATAATATACAGGTTGGCTTTTTCCCCCCAGTATTTAGTTTAAAGTCTGTGGCCTTTTTATCAGACTTGGAAGAGCTAGTAGCCTGGGAAGCCTAGCTGTTGGAAAGTGTGTTGGGTAGACTGATGAAAGATATGACCTTTCCTTTCAAACTTTGTCATGTTATTATGATACATTTACCATTCATTCAAATATAAAATATTTCTTGGTATTTTGCAATTAAGAAGCTTCCAACTCATCCCTTCTCCCTTTTTCCTTGCCCTTGCCCGTCACCCAACAAAAGGATATTTACCTTACAATATGTATGGTAATTTACAGGGTAATTTAAAATAACAAAATTTACAGAATTAATTATAGAGGCTCTCTACTTTTTCAAACTTGAAAATATGGAGCAACTATATCCATCTGAAACTCTTCCAGGTAAACAGAAAAATGTCAAAGAAGGTGTAAAAGTTTAGGAAGGAAATAGACAATCTAATATTAAAGTGCCTGTGGACATTTAGGGAGCAACTAAACTGGGCAAACTTATATGCTGTAAGAAAACATTTTTCTACAGGTGTTATCTCTCTTTTTAAGCGGTAACTACTGAAACTGCTTTTTCATCACTAGTGACAAAACAACTTTGTGAAGAATATAGGTTTATACAAGTATGGCAATGTGTATATTTTCTTCTGCATGCTTTTGTAACTGTGGAGAGTTCATGATATAGCTTGTGTTTGCTGTAGTCAAGTGTAATATTTTGTGTAGTTTCAATCCGTATTAACACAAATATGATGGATTACAAAGAGGATGGACACAACTTTTCTTAAAAGCTGATATCCTTGAGTAGCAGTTTGAGGATGTGCTTTTCATGAGCACATATGTTTACATCTTATATCTTCGTGGTAGGGCTGAATTATGTTACACTGTGAAAGTAGAGGCTGCTGCTCTGTGAATCTCTGACTGTGGAAAGTGATCTGCACCACTATAGGAAGTAATAATGTATATCCACGCAGCCCTCAGGAACATACATTTTTTACAAAGCTGCAGTGATTGCCTTTCTTGGATTCTGGCTACTTACAAGATGGATCAGATTTGCTAAGTACTCCTTTAACCTTGTTTGGTCCTACCCCTCCTGAGCAACCTCACTATAGACAGATTCTTCTGGCAACAAAACTTCAGCATGATGACAAAAAGGACTTTACCTTGAAAAATATCTGAGAATAGAAGATAATGAAAAAGGTACAGATAGACTTGTCAGTTACCATACTTTTAGTTTTACAGATTGCTTCTATTCCAAACTTAATGGAAATTCATGGTGCTAATGACAGTCAATCAAGCAGTTTCTCTGCTTTAGCTCTGTCATTTTTCCTTCTCAGTCTTTCATCTCTTGAACATGCTTCTTAAATATTAATTTAAAGTACAAAGAAAGCTCTTTAAGACAATTATAATAATTCCTTCTCTATTTGTTAAGATTTTTTAAGTGTCTAGAAAAACAGTGTCATACTTTTTTTAGAAAGTACGAAAATTGTACATTAAATAATTGCTAAAAAAATTTCTGTTCTTAATCTGTATCACATTATAACATTTAGGATAGAACTTTATTGTTTTGGAATATTATGGTGACATTATGGTGACTCCATAATTTTGATCAGGGTTGCACTTTAGGATATTAGTATTTTCAATTAAGTTATTGCATATTTTAACTTGCCGTGTATTTCATTTCAGTTTTATATTCCACGTACCTTCTAACTTAAATAGTTAATTTTTTAAGATACTGCTGCATCAAAAGTATGAGTTACAGTTTGACACATCTGGTTATTTATTCTACTTTTTGAAGATCTTAGGCTCTTATCCATGAACAGTTACAGTGAGTGTAAGCACATCAAGTCACTACTTCTGGAGTAAATAATGACACATTGTCACTGTAACTCACAAGATCTAAGCTACTAAGATTGTATTGACTCGTAAATTACCTAGCTAATAAATTACAGTTATGTCACTCAAAGCTATAGTTAGTAGTTTCCATATAAGTCATCATAAAAAAGACTACAATTTCATCCATTTCCAGATGGCAAAAATGAAATAGAGTATCTGGAAAATCATGAATAGACAGGCCACATCATACTCATGTTCAATTTTCTTTCTTAGTACTGATGAGTTCTGTTAGAACCCCTAAGCCCATCTTGTTAAGTAATGGGTGTCTAGAGAACTGCATTAGTCTTTTTAGCCAATATGTAAGACTGGTAGATAAGAACTAGTCTAACTGAAGTCAATAACAGTATTCTCCCTTCTCCATTTTTTACAACACTCCCCTCTCTTCACAACAATTTGATGTATTCTGTTTTATGAAAGTGAATAAATGGTACTATATTTTTGTAAAATGTGATTATAACTGTATTCTCAAGATTAGAAATGATAATAGAATATTGTATTATTCTACATTTTCCATTTCAGTTTTCAGACTCATTTCTCAACCTGTTAGAGCTATAACATATCAATTCATCTGTGCTGGTTCAAGAAATCCTAATATCGTAAATGATGTTCATTCCATGGATTGAAAGGGGCTTTCTACAATATTGGAGATGTTAGTCAGAATAGGCAGTAGAGCATGACATCCTAGTAAATCTCCTAGTAACAGCAATATGTGAGAAATGCCTAGCAAAGCAACTCTGCCACTGTGGAGTTTGTGGATGAGAAAGGAGTGAGGAATAGTTGTCAGAGCAGTGAAATGTGGCTAGCAGCAATGTCTAGCCATGGGGAGGCAACTTGCCCCACAAGACCAGCAGTAGCTTTCATTCAGCTTTGTTACACAGAAAGACCAGTCATTCCCAGGATGTGAGTGACATTTTAGTGCAGGAGAGGAATGGTGTGGCTGACTTAGCCCTTGCTTGACAACATAAGACTATAACTTGTTTTAATTGCAGAAATTGTTACTGGATCCCCTGATGTGGTCAGAACACCATGTCTGATGGATTTCAAGCATTTGGACAATACTCTCTGGCATGTGGTGTGATTCTTAAGGTATCCTGTGCAGGGCCAGGAGTTGGATTCAATCCCTGCAGGTGCCTTCCAACTCAGGGGAGTTAGTCTGTCACTCTGTGATTCTATGATAACATAGTAGGGAACAGTGTGTATTAACTGCAGGAAGTATAAAGAAGTCCAGCAGAGATTTGAGCATTATTTTTATTTTTTTCAGGAAAAGTAATCTTTTTACTTTTCTGTAAAGATACAGAATGAGACAGAAAAGAAAGCATATTTTACTGAAAGTTAATAACATTAAGATCGTTTATCTTTAAAATTTGGAGAGAGCAGTTTACCAAAAATACAATATATGAAAAAATAGTATTAAAAGCAGCTATGTTAACTCTAAAACATTCAGGTTGGTTTTTTGTTTGGTTGGTTGGTTTTTTGTTTGTTTGTTTTGGTTCTTTTTTATTATGATTACATTTTATTTTGACAAAAAAGCTCTAGGAAACTATGTATTGCTATGAAATGGGAGGAGCCAATGAAGACATGCTGAAACAGAAATAACTAGTATAAAACATGGCAGCTCATGTGTCACTCAAATATTGCCTTGTGGAATACATACGATAATATTGAAAAGGTTCTCTCACTTAGTCTTACAGAATGAAGGAACTAAGGCTGATATAACTGTTTTAAAATTTCTTCTATTTGTTTGATGTCTTTTATTTTAATGGGATCACAGCCTCAGTCATCATTCAGCCACTGTTTTCATTCAAGGGATTTTTACTTAAAATACATTTAAAAAAAAATATTATAATTTTACTGCTCAATGAACCTTGCAATAACAACATTTTAGCGTCTATCCACCATGGCAGATGGCAAACTAATGAGGCCTGCTGTAGCTGCATACTGATATGTTCTGTACACAACACTTCTGCGCTCCAAAGGGAGGTCAAAGAGTAACTTTTATTTATATTCTTTGTTGTATTTGATTGTTGAAAATCATAAGACAGATTATCAGAAAAAACACTTTTTTGCATCTTTTAATTATATTTGTTAATGTTTACTGCATGTGATCAATCTATAAACCTCAAAAACAACACGGTCCATATTTTAGCGTTCTTTAACTTGCATTAAAAAAAAAAAAAAAGTAATAGTACTATTCCAAAATAGGGGTGTTTTTTTTCCTTCTATTTTAAATTCCCTTTAAAATAAAAGTTAGAGATGATTTTGCTATGCTTGCGTTTGTCATTTAGGAAAACGAATACTTTAGTTGTTTTAGCTTACAAACTTTAAAGAAAAATAGATGCTTAATATGCTACTTCATTTTTTTGTCTCAAGCCACTTTTGTTGCAAATCTCCACCCTTCAGGATCCTGTATTTTTTTCTTAATGAAGATAACCAATAATGTTCATTAAATACAGTGGAGGCTAATTCAGTACAACTTCATGTTTTAGTGGCTTCATGAAAAGCAAGATGATGAAAAATCGTGAGTCTGATAATAGGTGCAGTTGACTCGATAGCAGTCAAAATGTGCAATATAAATAGTTGATCTGCATTCCTTCATAGAGAGAGGAGAGCAGTGGAGATGTCAGACTGAGGAACTGACTCTTCTAGAAGATTATTCTTCCTACCCAGTTAAAAAGAATATCTGAATTGTTCTTTGGAGTTTTTTTTTCTCCTAGAAGAAAAGCCTATGTGAATAACCAATATCCTACCTATAGCACCTGATTATGTTGCTGTTTTTTACATCAATTTTAGTAATATTTTCCCTCCAGATGTATGTCCCAAACTACTTGAACCATGAGCAGAATATCTAGTTCTAGATAAATAAAATTTTGCCTTTACTGTTTCACAATCTTTTCTAAATCAGTTCCATGATCCTATTAATGATTGAAAGCTACTGGTGAGAATCCAAGTAATCTCATTAAATTAGGGTCAAAGGTTAAAATATTGGAAAGTAAATTACTTTCATGTATATAGCCTGAAAAAGTAATGAAGTAAAGATGATAACAACATTCCTTCCAAAGCACTGTTCCTCACCAATTTCCAGCTCTGTGCTGTGTGTTTCTGTGTCAATAACATATTACTAAGACCATCACATTTCAAAAAAAGGAGAGTCTTGAAGTAATACGTTTTAAAACATTGGTAATCTGTATCTGACCTTCATATACATTTCAGCTATCACTTTTCAGCACTTCTGGCAAATTTCTTTTATTATCACTTGCTTACAAGAGGTAGTTGTAGTCTTGAGAAATACTGTCATTTACTCTTATCAGTATTCTTACAATACATTGAATAATTTTAATAGTTTTATTATAATTCAAATTTCAATGTAGGTTTTCTCCCCGTAAATACTCTAGAGTCTAATGCTGCTTCCAGTGTGCTCATTTTACAGTCATATAATCTCACTAATTTAATTACATTTACTTTTGTTTGTATGCCAGTATAAAAGGACTTGGAGACTAATGTAATATGATATTAAAAATAAAGTCATTTTACATTTGTTTTTTAATTTAACACAGCTTGAAACACCTTGTCACAGCAGTAGGATTTCAAATATCACCTTAGCCTAAAAGTAAAATTTGATAATTATAAATGTAGCGTTGTGGGGTTTTGGGGTTTTTTTTATAAGATGTTTTATTTTTCTTTTATTTGAAGGGTTGTTCTGAAATACCCTGTCTGAAGTAACTCATCACATAAGAAAATTAGCAGTTAAAGGGATAGAAAGAAAATAACTGACTGTTTGTTTGTCCTCATTCTTTCATAGACATAATAATGTCTTGAAAGAGTCTTTTCTCATCTTTAGCATTTGCTTCAATTCACTAACCTTAGTAAAAGATAAATCAAATAGACTTCTTTAAGAGCCAAAATTACTGTTGTTGTATAGTAGATTTAGACATGTTTTAAAAAGACGCAAGTGATTAATTTCTTCACTGAACAAAATTAGATGGCTGAATATTGCTTATAGTGCAATTGGCTAGCCATCAGCCGCTTTGCCTTTGTTCTCTGTGCCTGGCTGCATATTCATAGATTTTAGAGCAGAGTTTAAGTGATTGCTTTCTTATGTGAAACAACACTACATAATAACTATTGCCAGTCTGATTTTCCATGTTTATCCTACATATTATTTAAGAGATATTTAAAATTTCTACTCAGCATGAGGGGCTTTTAAGAATGTCATTAAATTCTGCATAATCTACTCATAATCTTAGCAATTTGCCATAGAACACAAATTATAGTCAGAAGCTGCTCATTTAGTGCATTTCTGGAAAAGTCATGAAGGGAATCCACATTAGAGAAGTGTTTGCATTTTTTAGGAAGGTGTGATTTTCTTTCAGCATGTCATCTGAAAATACAGTATGAGTAGTAGTTATAAATTGCAAAGTCATCTGGTATGCCCGTTGTCTGATAGTGATTCATCTAAAAAATTTACTTTTATATCTCTAGATGGTGCTATGTGTACCTCTATTAGTTAAAGAAGTATAAAAATTTAATATAAAATCATACAAATCATATGCATGACAGAACAACTAGAACCATAAAAATTATTGTGAAAGGGTTTTTACTGTACTTACTGTAGGCCATGAAGCATGTTTTGCCAGGTGATTCTGGTTGTGGGAAAGTTAATCCTGTGTTGTATGAAATAAGAATCACAAACAAGTGCCACAGAAAAACAACCTACAGTTTTGTAGAAAATATAGGGCTACTTTCTTGTCAGAAGTAAACTGGAGAAGCTCTTTTTTCATTCAGCCCTACTACTATATGCAATCTTTTTTGTTCTCTCCATACATTAATACATATGTATTCCTTTTCCTTTATATTTGTTTTTAAATGAAAATCAATTGAAAAAAACACATGAATTTGTGATAAACTGCTGTATCACTGTGCTTGTTAATAGATAGGTAGTGCATGAGATTTGCAATAACTACACATTTATCATCTAAAAAGTCTGGAAAATGTTTGGAGTTTTAAGGAGCACTTTTCCAGTGGAATTAGACTGCTATGTAGGTCAACAATTTTTGAGTACATTATAGGTATTTTATATTCCTTATAAGAACAGTCAGAGATACCATTGTATATTTCTGTGGGTATTATGTAACATGGATCTAAAGAAAGTTTATAGATTTATAGGCATATTAATTTGACTAAAGAAATTAATCAAGAAACATGTTCATGATCAGGGATACTACAAGTATACTCTTTACTACCGCACTAAATTTAAAAAGGAAAGAAGGGTTCATAACCATATGAACATATTTTGTATTTCTGTACCTGAATTTATATTATCTTTATCTTTTGTCCAAATAATAAGTGCAACACCACAAGAATGACTCTTGATTGCCCTCTCTCTTTATTAGGCACCACAGACGGAAGCTACCTGGTCATAGTTCATCCACTGTAGATTCTCTTGGCTGCAGCTCACTTCAGTTGTGTGGCTGATCTCAGTCCTTTGTTTCCAGTCTTTCAACAAGCATATTTGTAACATCCCTTTATGGGTAAAATAAATACAGTTTAAACACTGTAAAACTTTTCAATATAGGCTTCTGAGAGAGTAGTAGACAAGAGCAAATTAACTGCAAATTTCAGTTCTGATTTTAAAAAAGCTTTTGACAGCTTAAAATAGGAGCTTAAACATCCTGTCCAAGAATTAAATGAGAAATAATTCAAGAATGAAATGAGAAACTTCTTGTCTTTACCAGATGTGTTGGATTTGGGATGCTTTTTCAGTCACAAGAAAGAAAAGATTTGTTTGTAACTTGTCTTTCAGACCCATCTCTCAATTAACTCGCCTTCTTTAACTTGCAGTGAAATTACCAAGAGAAAAGGAAGAAGTAACTAGAGACAAGTATTGAAGCAACCACAAAAAACTTTACTAATAGGCACATGAACTCACATTTACTTCTAGGAATGGAACAAATCTTCCCAGAAGTGTCACAGGAATAGCACTTCTTCTAGAAAGTATTGTACATTAACATTTGCATGCCTTTATAGCAATGCATACTGACTTTTTCAAATACAGTTTTAACATAAATTTCGTAGAAAAAGAATATATTGTTTGATGTTCATGAAAGCAAACATGATATTGTGACCATGTATAGATGTTCCTTGTCAAAAAAACAAAGGGCAAATCTTATGGTAACAGTTGCATCCTATTCTTGAGGTCTCTCCAGACTATGCAAGATATTTTGGGTGTGAGTAACAAACAAAATCAATGCGTGCCCTATTGCTAAATCCCAGTGAGGCTAAGAAAAAAAGGTCTCTAAAATTTAGTCTTTAACTTAACAATTCAGGATGGGACAGAGAAACAGGGAAATCTTTAGTGAAAGCCAGACATCACCAGATTCTTAATTTTTTTTTTTTTTTTTGGAAGTGCTCTTTAATTCACACTTAGAATGTTTAGACTAAAAGATTTCAGCAAATAGTCTGAGCTCATAACTCAAACCCTTCTCAGCCTAAGATTTTAACAGCATGCTGTCGTGTGCTTTTAGGATGGACAGCTGAGGAAAACGGATTTTCCAAGTAAGGATGCATACTCATGCAATTAAACGTAATCTTTTTTAGGACTCTTTTGACACTTCACTTGCATATTTTAGTAAAATAGAAAAAGAGTAGGATAAAACAAAATCCTTCTTAGCTGTTATATTGTTCCATAGTGTTAGATGTTAACCTGTCCTATTTTCTCTTATAGCTTCTCCATGCTGGTAACATCTGTTAATATAAAACCTGTCAGTGAACAGACCGCAGGGTTCCTAGCTTGTTCTGCCCTGTGACTTTTTCTGTGGTAAGCAGAACAGTGCATTATGAAAAAATAGAGAATGTAGGGCCAGATTCAAATAGCTGCTTTTTTTTTTCTATTGAGCTCAGTGTGCTTTGAAATCAGCTTCTCTAGAAAATCCCTTGCAAAGCAATCTCTATGAATGTTCATCTGAATTTTTAAAGAAGTGCACTTAACATAAATCCAGACTGTTTTGTTCCTTTTTTTGCAATGCACATCAAAAATTATCTCAGAATTTTTTGCAGTGAAAACAGCTATAATCATGTGTTGGAAAATATTCATTCTTTCTATTTGCATGAATAATTAAGTTTTGACTAGGCAAAGAAACATAACGGAGAGACGAAAAGCATAAGAATGATTCTACCCTAATTGTTTGGCCGTGCACTCATAGATAAGAAGTCTAAATTTTGCTCAGAATATAATACAAAGCAATTTCAGAAAAATAGATAGTATACACACTTCACATCCATCAAAGCTTCTCCAAAGCTGACCTTATCTTTGTGACTAGTGAACTTCTTATTGTGGAGGAAATATTGCTTTAATATATCTATAGTAGAATCAGGTTGCAAATAAGTTCATCTTAGGACACATTTTTGTGCCCTAAACATCTGAAGAAGGGCACATTTTGCTTCTCTACCTGTATCTTCTGAGATAAATGTGTGCCAGGACTTCAGCAGTTATACCCTAGAAGGTAATACCAGTTTTTGTAATATCTGTTCAGAACCCTTAAGTCACTAATGGGCTTTCAGAGACTTCCTTTAATTTCCCTACATCAGCATGTAAACCACTGTACTTTCAGTAAAAATATGTGTCAGTCAGTGGCTTACCAGAGTGAAGACTCTAACCTGATGAGACTACACAGTGGTAAATCACAGTATAGATAGGTACCTTTTTACAAATTCCTAGTCATCTAATTTTAATTTCTATTTTAAAAATACCTACAGATTTTCCTGTCATTTTCTAAAAGCTAGGATAGTTTCTGGAGTATACTGGCTTCATTTTGTGCTGACCTCAGGTATCCAAATCTTTCCAACTCCACTTGACCTCCTGAATTCTAATGGGAACAAGGCAGAAAATTATTAACATAAACTGTCTTCAGGATAAAGGTCTTTTCCACATCCAACAAATACTCAGCTCTTTTGCTTACTAAGTTAATGACTGATTAATGCCCTAGAAGAATCTGTTGAAACAGGTATCCTATGTCCAGTATCTATGATTCTAGCCTGCTTTAAATATCACTGTCTAGCTTTAATTGACAGAAATGTACATGTTTATGGAAACATAACTTTTTAAATATAATTTTATTGTTTCTTTGGATTTTATTTAAACTTGAACACAAGCATGTGTTTGCAATTATGAGTACAGAGAATTATTGTTATAGACTATGTACCATTTGTCTGACACAATTTTCAAAACCTGGAATTTAAATAATAGTTTATTCTAAGGTAGAGGTTTCAAATAAGTTGTATATACCCTAAAAGTTTGTTGTTTTTTGTTTTTTTTTTTTCCCATGAATTGACTGTGAAGAGACTTAAGATAATATCTCAGGTAGAAGCATCTTTCTTTTACATATATCAAAGCATCAATGGTCCAATCCAACTGCTAATATACTGCCATGATTAAATGTTTAAGAAAGAACACAATTTCAGAGTATGTTCAACAGACAGAAATTTTGAGGTGCTTATTTGTTATGTCATCTTCAGCAACATTTTTACTCCAGTGGTAGTACTAAAAGTTAATAGAATTGGTTTTATTTCCTGTATTTATGTGTGATAGCAGGTTAATACGCAGCTGCAGGAATTTTTTCTGTTCTGCATGGTATTCATACAACTGCCACTAACAGGAAAGAGATCTAGGAGGTCATTTGGAATGCTGCTGTACTTTTCCTTCCACGGTGGTTAGCCTCACTTTTTTCCCTAATTTATTCCCTGCTATGAGATCATATGAGTGTGTGCACGAATTTCCCAAGAAGAAACAAAATACTCATTTCCAGTGGAGATTTTCCTTTAATTTTAAGAAAATCTTTTTACAAAGACACTGTATTACATGAATAAAATTTCATAAATTACCCATTTGTGGGGGGATAAATGTAGGGCTGGATTTAATGCCTGCTTTCACAAATAGTTTTACTTAGTCTGTAAAGATTCTTAGAGTAGCCTTACACCAATTCCTGTGTGATTTTATCTAGGTCAATTTTCATAAAATTATGTGGAAATGCATAATATGCAATATTCATATAATTACTGTTAGAGATAACAGCTGTAGCCTTCTTTATGACAGTTTGGCAGCAAAACTGTTGTGATGGTGTTTGGATGTTGCATTAAAAAATTATAAATTTTTTCATTGTAACCTGAAACTTATCTTTTCTCATAAACACTATTCTGAGAAAAGATAAGTCCCAGTATAGTATTCTGTATTTCTAGTGCTTCCTAATGAGCTAAAGGTAGACCTACAGATGAAAAGCAGTGATATAGAAACTTATTTTTGCATCAGTTTATTATCATGAACAATTCAGATTATAGCTCTTATCAGTAAAGTCTCTCTGTTTCTGAGAGAAATTTCAAATATCCTACACTGGACTGACTTGCCAAGATTTTGGTAGGAGGTGGGCTGCAGAGGTTGTTTCTAGAAGATGCCAGAAGCTGCCTCCCATAATGGACAGAGCAGTTCCAGGCACCTTTAAGGACCCAAGACTGACTAAAGCTGAGCTCATCAATGACATTGGTAGCAAGTCTGTGATAGCTTATCTAAGAAAGGGTAAAAAAACACTTTGCAGAAGCTGTTGCAGAAAAAGTGAGAAGTTATGGGAAAAGCAACCCTGCAGGCACCCAGACCGTGAAAACCAGGAAGCAGAGGTGGTCCAGACACTGGAGCTGGGATTCCATTACAGCCTGTGATGAAGACCACAGAGACACAGGTTGTCTTCCTGTGGCCCAAGGAGATCCACAGCTGGTGGACCCACCTAAAGTCACATACATAAAACTATTGTAGCCCATGCCACTTAAAAATTTGCAGATTTTCTCTCTCCAAAGCAAACACCTGTCCACATAACCAAGAAAGATACCATATTTTTGTATCTTCATCTCCCATTTTTGCAGATGGTGATACAAATTAAGGCTGAACAAGACCTCGTGTGCCCAACTAACATAGTTTTAATTATAAGCCCTGGTATCTCAAGCTCATTTCCCTTTTCCTGTATATTCACACAGTAGCCAGGCAAATTTCATTTTTTAGATAGATGAGAACTTATAGAATTCATAGAATGTATGAATTATCAGACACCTTCACAATGTATTTTAAGGTCATCATATTTACCTAATTATTACTCCATCACATTATGCACCAGCTGATGAGACTGTAAACACAGTCTTTCTGATCCAAATATTGTTAGATAAAAATTGTTCCTTATTAGTGTGGCAATGTCATAACTGTAAGCAGAATTCACCTCACCACAGTTTCCTAAGAGAGAATTACTACACAAAAGTTAGGCGTAGTAACTTCTTTTCATACTGCCGCTTCTCAATTAGAGGTGTTGTTTAGGTGAGCTTGCTGTTTCTTTTCTCAACACCTGGACCTATGCCAGAAGTTCACAGGGATATAATTAGGGCCTTTACATGCCAAAGAGTGAATGAAAAACTCATGAAACATTACCAAGTAGTGTTTAGAGGCTAAGTTTTAATGAAAGTCCTGCCAGGAATTGAGGAAATGATGCAAAGTCTGGAAGTGGTAAATACCTTTGGGATATTTTAAGAGAACCAGACAGATGCTCAGGAAATGGAAAAAATACCAGCATAGTAATTAGTTTTTATTCCTGAAGAGAAGTCGAATTTGGGACCAATTCAAAGTGAGGGGCGAAGGAGCATAGAGTATATCTTATTCTTCAGAATATACTTGCAAGAAAGCTCAGCCGTCATGCCACATTAAGCAAGTTTCTGTTATGTGCAGAAAACAGAAAGTCGGAAACCATTACACGTACTAACAACTTCTACTGTACACTTTACAAGAACAGACCATCAGAATGCACATGGGTTACATGTGGGATTTTATATACCCTATATTCCCCATACACTATTTTCCCTATACAATATTTTTATGATATTCCATGAATATAACATTTCATGTAACCATTTAGATTATGGCACAACACTTGAAAAAATAAAATTAAAAGCATACTTTTTGTGGGTGAGATATGCAGCCATTTTTGTTTCTAACATAAAATAGTCTTTACTCTCTGAGTTTTCCCTATTCATTTGTTAAACTTTTTCACTTATGATGAATATAATATGATCAAGAGGTGATAGTGTTGTATTCCATAAAAAATTAGTGAACTTCATGAGGAATGAAGTCTAGTGATTGAGGTAGGTATTCTGGGTTAGTTTTCTCTTGGAAAAAATAGTATGGAGAAGCAAACCATCCACAAAATCTAATTTTGTGAAAATAAATATTGATAGATCATTCTGTTCCTTACAAATAGTTGCCCACTTGTACATAGAGTTGAACAGAAATACTGAAACTAGTTGGAGAGGCTGTTTGATGCACAACTAAGGTAAAATCTAACATCAGAATATTATATTTTCACAGAATCACAGAATCTTTGAGGTTGGAAGACACCTCTGGAGATCACCTAGTCCAACACCTTTGCTTGATGAAGGATCAACTAGAGTAGATGGTTTATGTCTGTGTCCAATTGGACCATCCACGTCTCCAGGAATGTAGACCCCACAACATCTCTGAGCAAGCTGTTCCAGTATGTTATCACCTTTGCAGAAATATTTAGTTTCATAGAAATGGAATTTCCTGTATTTCCATTTGTGCATATTGCCTTTGTCTTCTCAATAAGTATCACTCAAGTAAATTTGATTTCCTCATCTTTATTCCTAATCATCAGCTATTTATAATATCTGATAAGATATCCCTAAATCTTACCCTATCCTTATCCCCCCTAAACCCTCCCTATCTTCCCAAGGCTGAATAGATCCAGTTTTCACATCCTTTCCTTGTATGTCACATGCTCCAAAACCTTAACCATATGTGTAGCTTTTCGTTAACTTATTCTGTAAGTCCATGTCTCTTTTGTACTGAGAAGCCCAGAACTGCAACCAACAATCTGGATGTGTCTCACCAGTTCTGAGCAGAGAAGGGATCACCTCCCTTGTGGTGCCTTGTGGTGCCTGCAACATTTCTGCTGATGCAGTTGTTTGTCTTCTGTGATACAAGAACAAGCACATGGCTCATGGATAATTCAGTGACTAACAGAGAACATGTGCATGGCAGCATTTCTGATCAGATGTAGAATGTTGCATGTCATCAAATTATAAAATGGCCCAAGATCTTGGGAGATCATCTGGTCCAATCTTTTGTGGGAAGGTCAGCCTTGATGGCATTATCTACCTGCCTGTCTAATGGCATCTTGACAACATCCAGTGATTTCCCTATGTTGAAACTGACAATATTATTCTCTGGATGTTTTTCAGTTTGTCAAGATCCCTCTAAATGGTAGAACAACCGCCTGATTAGTCATTAACTCCTTCTAGTGTTGTATTGTCTACAAACTTTCTGAGGCTGTGCTCTTCTCAGTCACTGAGGTCATTCATGACACTTGGAGTTTCATCCATTCATTTGGAGCCAGTATTTACCCCTAAGGCATGATGCTGGTGATTGGCCTCCAGCTGAACTTCATAGTGCGCGTTATAATTCTTGCAAGTCTCGAAGTTCAACCAGTTTTAAGTCTACCTTATTGTCCACTTATCTGGTGCATAGTTTAACCTGTGGTTCTAGATCCTCTTCTCTGCTAGTGTCATATTTTACAGGTTTTTTTCTTTCTCTTTTCCTAGAACTATAATATAGGAACAATATAATTGAAACCAAGAAACTGTTCAGAGTTTGCTGATACAGAAAGCACTAAAATTCATTGGATTGAACAAAAATGTGTATTTTCCACAAATTCAAGAAAATATAGTTTCACCGTTTTTTTTTTTTTCCTTAGGATCAGCTGCCCAGAATTTTGTGCTCAAGCTCTGCTAAGATCTAGAAATTATATCATGTAGCACTAACTATCTCTGGGGTATAAAGTCTATTAGACACAAAGCGTTTTCAATATTCTTGGACAGAATATTGAAATCAATATTGAATCAAATCCTCATGAATTCAGCTATAGCACCCATCCTTTTAATATTGCTTGAAAGTATGGAGGTGGTTACTTCTGAGTTTATACCTCACCTATTTATTACAAATGCTCTGAAAATAGTCTACTGATTGTAACACTTGGAGAGTTTAGGTTGAATGTTTAAGATACAGATTCAAGTTATCTAATGTCTGTTCATTAGGCAAAGATTGGCTTATATGTCTTTCAAATACATCTCAATAAATATTAATTCTATGTTCTCTCTGATGGGAGAGTTTAAACAAGATATGTTAAAAGTGCCTTCATCCCAATTCTTAGTCAGGGATGACTCTAGACCAGAAGGCAGAAGTGATAATATGCTATATGTTGGATGTGAGCCTTACCTGGATACAGAAATGGAGCATCACCTCCAGCTCCATTTTAAAATAAATTGCAATTACTGTCTGTTTCTTAAAGAAGAAGAAGAAGAAGAGGAAGAAGAAGAGGCAAACAACAACCAGAAAAAAAGCAGATGAGGTTTTCTCATTGTACTGAGAGCATATGAGATGTACAAGGAGGGTATTCTCATTGTAAGTGAGTACACGTATTTTCTATAAATTCAGAGGCTCTGGTTCTGGACGTGTGGAATCCTTACTGTTTTGTACCTGATCAGATGTGTGTGTTTTCAAAAGCCTGAGTGCAACACCACTTCAACTCCTGTGGAGTAGTAGCTTTGACTTGGTAATTAAGTTTGACAAAAACACGTTGGCAATAAGAAATTAAGAGACTGCTTAATATCACATCAGTATTGCACATTATTTTGTGATTAATTTTATTTGATTATACACTTAAGATTTTTTTTTTTAAATGGCTGTCCTAGAGTGACTTTATGATGCCTGTANGACATATTTTATTCCAGGGTTACATCAAAAATAAATTTGATGTCTTAAAAGACAATTGCATTCACCCAAATGAGTAGGATTAAAGAATGATAAAATGATACAGGTTCTTTCTAAACAGTAATGATAAATAGCTCTGTGAGGTCTAATATTGCCAGAGAACATAAAAATAAAGACATTTAATACACACGAACTGTGCATTCATTGAAAAAAGTATAATTATTATAAAATTTTAAAAAGTTGAGCGGCGTTCAAAAATTAAAATAATTTCTCTGCCATATAATTCCTGTTTGCACTTTACAGAGCAGTGGATCCAGCTTGTTAAAAAAAAAAAAAAAAGGTTTTTCTTATTATTTTTTCTTTTTTTAGGAAGTTTAATAGATAATTTATAGAACATTTACATTGGAAGGAACATTTAAGATCATCTACTTTCCTCCCTTCTGCCACGGTCAGCGACAATTTCCATTAGACCAAGTTGGTCAAAACTCCATCCAACATGACCTTGAGCACTTCTCCAGGGATGGGATATCTATAACTTCTCTGGCAAATTGGTACAGTGTTTAAACACCCTCTCAGTAAAGAACGTCTTTTGTATATCTGATATAAACCTACTCTCTTTCAGCTTAAAGCCTTTCTCCCTTACCCTGGAAAAAAGTCTCTCTCCAGTTTTCCTCTAGGTCTCTTTAGGAACTGGAAAACCACTATAAGGTCTCCCCAAAGCCTTCTTTTCTCCAGGCTGAACAACCCCAGCTCTCTCAGCCTGGCTTCACAGGAGAGGTGTTCCAGCCCCCTGTTCATTTTCATGACTCACCTCTGGACTCACTCCAAGGGGGCCATGTCCATGTTGGAGGCGCCAAATCTGGATGCAGAACTGCAGTTGGTGTCTCTCTGAGCAGAATATAGGGCACGAATCACCTTCCTTGAGGTGAGTGCCAGCTTTTTTTTAATGCAGCCCCGGACAAGTTGCAGGCGCATATTCCTGCCTCATGTCCAGCATCATCCACCAGTATCCCCAAGTGCTTCTCCCCAGGGTTGCTCTCAATCCTTTAATCTCTCAATTTTTGTTGATACAGGGGGTTTCCCTGATGCATGTGTAGGAGATTGTATTTGACCTTGTTGAACTTCATGAAGTTCCAATGGGTCCACCTCTCAAGCCTGTCACGGACCTGTTAGATGGAATCCTTTACCTCCAGCACATCAACTGCAGCATACCCAATGGCGCTGTCAAACTTGCTGAGGGTGCACTTGATCCCACGGTTCATGTCACTGGTTTAGGGTAAATTCTGGGA
>WBMY01015531.1:0-15119 GCA_013397315.1 Donacobius atricapilla
AAACCCCTAATTAGGGGGTTGGCCACGTGAAAATCTCGTCTATGTGGCATTTAGTGCCATGATCTAGTTGGCAAGGTGGTGTTAGGTCATAGATTGGACTCAGTGATCTCAAAGGTCTTTTCCAACCTGGCTGATTCTGTGATTCTGTGAAAGAGAACTGATGCATTAAAAGCCTTGCCAAAGTTCCTAGAAGTGCCTGCCCTGCTAAGGAGAAAGGAGGAAGAGGGCTTCTTTAAGTGCATGTGGCCTGGTGAGGTAATCAATGCTTTCAGAGCAACTTCAGTAACTAGTTTTAACCCCTCCCTTCAACTTTTGAGAAATGTCAATATTATTTCAAAGAATACTTATCAGAGTACTTTCAACAAGGATTTCTGGAAAGTGTCTCGTTCTAATTAAGGTGTGAAGTTTTCAGAATAAAGCGATGCTTTTTTCTCTAGATTTAGAAAAGCATATCTTTGCTTGGTGGCTGTGCTACAGGATTGGGATCAAATAGTATTAAAACCTTTCTATCTTGCTCTGTGATTGGACTGGGTAAATTTTCCATTGAGAAATAGAAGTGTCAATAAGCAGAATTTCTTAAGAAGTTAAAGTGGTGTATGGTCAGTTGTCAGTTTCCATTAAGATAGTGAAAGTTAGGAATAGATCAGAAAATTAGATGCCAGTTGTTGATCCTGCTTCACCCAGCAGAAGTTAGAAAATTTCAGCCTCACTTTAATTTCTGGTACGTGCCATTTTCACTAGTGACTGTAGAATCGTAGAATCATAGAATCATATAATATCTCAAGTTGGAAGGGACCCATAAGGATCATTGAGTCCAGCTTCCTTTTCCTTGCCGCAAACTTAATAATGACTGTTGTCCAGGCATTCCTTGAACTCTGACAGGCTTTGGTGCTTTGACCATATCCCTAAGGAGCCTGTTCCAGTGACTGACCACACTATCAGTGAAGAACCTTTTTCTGAAGTCCAATCTGAACATCCCTTGACGCAGTTTCATTCCATTTCCTCATGCTCTATCACTGGTCACCAGGGAGAGGAGATCAGCAGTTCCCCCACCACTGCCCCTCTTGAGGAAGTTGTAAACTGTAAGGACGTCACCCTTCAGCCTTCTGTTCTCCAAGCTGAACAAATCAAGCGACCTCAGCCACTCAGCCTTACCTTAGAGACCTTTCACCCTCTTTGTTGTCCTCCTCAGGACACACTCTAATAGTTTGATGTCCTTCTTATACTGAAGTGCCCAAAACTACACACAGTACTTGAGGCGGGGCCACACCAGTGCAGTGTACAGTAGGACAATCCCCTCCCTTGACTGGCTAGTGATGCTGTGCTTGATGCACCCCAGGATATAGTTGACCCTTTTGGCTGTCAGGGTACACTGTTGACTCATATTCAACTTGCCATCAACCCAAACCCCCAGATCTCTTTCCATAGGGCTCTCACTCCCCAATTTTTACTTATACTCAGGATTACTTCGTTCCAGGTACAGAATCTGGCACTTGCTCTTGTTAAATTTCATATGGTTGATGATTGCCCAGCTCTCTAGACTATCCAAATCGCTCTGTAAGGCCTCCCTACCCTTGAGGAAGTCCACATCTCCTCCTAATTTAGTATCATTGGCAAACTTACTTGATGTATATTTTACTCCTGCATCCAGATAAATTATAAAAACATTAAAGAGCACTGGCCCTAAAATTGAGCCCTGGGGTACCCCACTGGTGACTGGATGCCAACCTGATGTAACCCCATTTACTATAACTCTGAGTCCAACCCGTCAGCCACTTGCTGACCCAATGTATTATGGACTTCTCTAGCTGTGTGCTGGACATTTTGTTCCAAAGGATACTGTGAGAGACAATATGAAAACTTTGCTGAAATAAAACCCTCCAAGCATTGGGTTCCCTTGGTCAACTAGATAGGTGACCTTATTATAAAAGGAAACCAAATTAGTTAAGCAGGACTTTCCCCTTGTGAACCTGTGCTGGCTATGACCAATGACTGTATTGTGTCTCAAATGTTTTTCAATAACTCTCAGAATAACCTTCTCCATAGTTTTACCAGGCACTGACATGAGACTGTCAGGTCTGTAATTACCAGGGTCTTCCTTCTTTCCCTTCTTGAAAATTGGGACAACATTTTCCAGCTTCCAGTTGACAGGAACCTCTCCAGACTTCCAAGACTTGTGAAAAGTAATGGCGAGAGGTACCATGATGACAGCCAGATCTTTGAGTACCCTTACATGCATACAGCTAGAGCAGCAAGTTTTGAACAAGTTCAGAGTTGGTTCGGAGTTCATCATACCCCCAGTCAGTCTTTCAGCACAGGGCTCCAGGGATCCCAGGGCACATCATTGGTGTTAAAGACTGTTGTTGTTTGACACACAGACACACACACACACACACACTCACCTTGGTGAGAAGGTATGAACTGTTTATTAAAAAAATCTGACTCTACTTTATATAGTATTTCTACAAAGGCCAGGGACTGGGGGAGAAGGTTGACACCTCTCCCCATCCTATTGGTCAGGACATCTGTCCATCATCTGTCCATATCTCTAAGAACAAGAATGTAAACTACCTTGATTTAAGGAAAACATTGCTTCTGTTTATAACACCCATGCCTGAGAAGCAACCTAAACTATGAAAACTGTGAGACACAAGAGAAGGCTGAAAAATCAGGGCGACAGAAGACAGAGGCAAAGAAGGCATTAAATGTCTGCTTTGTCAACATTCCTATTTGTGAGGTGACCAACCTCATTGCGTAATGGACCAATGTTATCTCTGATGTTCCTTTTGACATTAACATATTTTTTAAAGCCCTTTTTGTTGTCCTTCACAGACCTGGCCAGCCTGAACTCCAGCTGAGCTTTGGCTGCACAATTTTTTTCCCTACAGTGGTGAATAGCATCTCTGTAGTCCTCCCATGTTGACTGTCCTTGCTTCCAATGTCCATACACTTTGCTTTTTCATCTAAGTTCTAGAAGATCCCTGCTCAGCCAAGCCAGCCTTCTGCCCCACTTGCTTGACTTCGGATACTTTGGAATTGCCTGTTTCTGCACTTCTAAGACATAGCTTTTAAAAAGAAATAAGCATGTGACTTGTTTGCTAGTGTTTCTCCACTGTACAAAATATTACCAAGAAATCACTGTCTGTGAGTATGATACCCTGTATCTTCTTTCTGATATTATATACCTCTTTCTTTTCTGGTTCACATAACACTAGGGATCAAAGAAGCATATGCAACACTTGTGTGGTGCTGGGACCAGTCTTCTGAAAGAAGACTCCAAAATAATCTTCAACCTGTTTATCCAGGGACTGACTTTTCTTAGGCAAAAAGCTCAACAGAGAAACTTTTCACACTGGAACCATTACAATAATCTATTTAAAGAAATTGCTACCTCAAAACACTTTTGTAGAAATTGAATCCTGCTTTTCATCTGTGTTTGCACATCAGACTGTAAACAGTCAGTGAGTTCTGGTTGTGTTTCAACTGCTGTATTGCAGAACAGCCTCGGCCTGGAAGTATGAGTAATGGAACTGCTTTGTCTAGAATTCAATATATTGTTCAATTCTTTTTTTTAAGCTTCTTAAATTAGTGCTGTTGCACTAAATCCAGTGAGAATAAAGGAATTAACTACCATCTCAGTTCAGCTGTAAAAGAAAATAGTCTGGTCTAGACTGTCATAGAGACATTATGGTCTCATGACAGTGAAGGTGGGAGCAAGAGAGTAGCAGTGAGTGGGGCAGGTGGGCAGACAAATAAATAAGCGGGAGGGCAAGGGCAGGCAAGGGGAAGGGAGTGAGTGAGGGCAAGAAGGTGTGAGTGAGTGGGAGAGCAAGGACATAGAAGTGAGGGAGGGAGAGGATGAACAAGAGTGGGAGGACAAACAAGAGGAGGCAAGGCGATAAGTGGCAATAGGGGATAAGCAATCACAAGGGGGCAGAGGAGTATGCGGGGACAGGGGATGAGAAGGTGAGCAAGGGGGCAAGGGGTTAATTGGGGGCAAGTGGGCAAGGAGGTGAGTTGGATCAAGGAGACATGAGGGGCCAAGTAAGTGTGCAAGAAGGCACGAGAAGGGGCAAGCTGGGGTAGGAAGGTGAGCAACAGGTAGTGAGCAATGGGGGTGAGCCAAGTGGGGTGAGGAGCCAAGCAAGATCAAGAGGTGAGGGGGCAAGGAGGTGAGTGCAACTGGAGGGAGGAGGTAAATGCAGGGACAGAGAGCGTGGGGCAGCAACTGCTAGGACATGAGCACCAGGACATGAATGCAAGCATGAGATTTGAGTAGATATATGCAAAGATACAAGTGTGATCAGGAGTGTGAGGAGCCTAGTGATAGGGAGAGGACAAACAATCAAAAGAGGGAGGAGATGAGAGAGGGGGGATGAATAAATGAGGGAGAGCAACAAGACAAGAGCTTATAAGGATATGAGCATGAGGGGGAGAGAGAGGAGACTAATGTGAGAAGAGCTGGAACAAGAAAAGATGAGCATGTACTCAAGAATGAGAGCAAGGCAGCTAGAGACACCAAGAGGCAGTGGGAAAGAGAGGGAGGAAAAGAGCATGTGAACAAAAGAGGAAGGGGGAGAACGTGAGACAGCAAAGTTAAGTGAGACAGCAGTTGTGAGACAGAATGAATGAGACAGGGAGAATGAGTGTCACTGAGGGCAAGAGAGTGAGAATTAGATGCCAAGTGCAAGACTGAGCAAGGGTGAGAATGAGTGAGCATGAGACAGCATCTTGGTTTGGAAGGACAGGTGTCTGCTAAGGAAGGCAGGAGCCTCCCTTGGAATGGAGAATGTAAACCCCCTCCCTCCAAATTGTTATAATTTTGAAATTAGGGTCTCTCAGGAAAAGAGATGGGAATAGAAATAACAGTTCTTTACTAGGAAAATTTAAAAATGCAGTAGTACAAAAAAATAACCACTGACAGAGTCAGAATACAACCTGACACCCTGTTGGTCAGGGTGTTGGTAGCAGTCCAATTAGAATCGTGGCTGCAGTCCTCCTTGAGTGACAGATGTAGTTCTGTTGTAGCAATGATCCTGTAGAAGGATGTAGTTTTCCTCTGAAGATCCAGTGGTGATGTAGATGGGTCTGGTCTTCCTCTGGGAATCCAGTGGAAAACAGGCTGCTCTGGTGTTCTGAACCTCAGATTATATCCAGGTAGGAATTCTTGGCTCCTCCCCTTGGGTGGAGCATCTCACAAGGGGATGATGTAATTTTATCAGTCATGCAGTGGAACTCAATGGTCCATTAACAGAAAATATCCACCCCCCCCTCCCCCCAGAGTTATGAGGAATGGAAGATAAACACTGCCCCACCTGGTTTTACCAGATGATAATAGAATACATACTTTTGGTGACATCTTGCATTGCAACCTAAGACAGACAGTGAGTGTGAGGCAGCATGCAAAGAGGAGACAAGCACAAATGAGAGACAGTGAGCTAGTGTGAGACTGGGAATGAGCTGGAATGAGCATGATTGGTCAAAACCGGGTGAGATGAGAATGCAACCTTGAGTTGATGTTAGATGGAGAGAGAGGTAGTGACCAATAGATGGTACTATAGAATATTGTAAAATACAGAGCTCTTGGACATTGGTAAGTGGGGTTAATAAGGCTTAATATGTAAATAAATAAGGTTTAATAAATAAAGAAACAGCTGTGTGCACAGGCAAAGCAAAAGAAAGATTTAATTCACTACTTCCCATCAGCAGGCAGGTTTTCTACCATCTCCAGGAAAGCTGGGCTCCAGCATGTGTAATGGTTACTCAGGAAGACAAATGTCAAAACCAAAAGTGCCCCCTCCCCCCCCCGCCCCTTTCCCCTTGCTTTTATTGCTGAGCATGATGTCATATAGTATGGAATATCATTTTGGTCAGTTGGGGTCAGCTGTCCCAGTTGTGTCCCCTCCCAACTTCTTGTGCACCCCCAGGCTACTTGCTGATGGGGCAGAGTAAAAAACAGAGAAGGCCTTGATGCTGTGTAAACACTGTTCAACTGTAGCTAAAACATTCCTGTATTATCAAGAACAAATTTAAAACATAACACCATATAATCTACTTTGAAGAAAATGGACTGTATCCAAGCCAAAACCATCTGGATTAGAATCTGTGTACTAGAATAGGTCATATTTTTTCTCAGTGAAAAAGAAAGAAAAACTATTAAAAGAAATGAGATTTTGTTTGGATTTTGTATTCTTGTAATTTTTAATGTAATCAGACAGATAAAACTTTTCCTTTGAAGTTTTCTGTCAAATGCAATTTTATAACCACTTTTACCATATAGTATTTTATTGTTTCATAAATTGGACATAAAATGATTACATTTCACAAGGAAAAGCCTTTTAAAATAAGTAAAACTCCAGTTGCCAGGACTACAAACTCAGTTTGCATTCAGATAGTTCAAGCAGGATCTTTTTCACGTATTGGCACAGTATGTTTTTTGCTATAATCCCTTTGCTTCATCTCATTGGAATTTGGTAAATCTTTTGGTCATAGAATGGTTTGCGTTGGAAGGGACCCTAAAGGTCATCTAGTCAAACCTCCTCTGCAATGAGCAAGATGAGCAAGGACACCTTCAACTAAATAAGGGTGCTCAAAGCTGCTCTCAAGAAGGAACAGAAATCATCTTAGATTCTTAGCTATGTTGGCTCTGCAGGAAGTACAGGGGTGAATATTACTAACAATTTAGGTTTTGTGACTGTCTTGGGTTTGCTTCAATTGAGTCTTTTTGGTACGGAAAAGGAAGTGTGAAAAATGCCAATCACTTGTTGAAAAATTTAAAAGTTTAATAATAATAATTATAGAAACAATAATAAAAAATAGGGCAATAAAAATTTTGGACAATCAGAGTTAGGATAATAAAAAGACAATAAAAACAAAAAAATTACAGGCATCTTGGTGTCCTAAACTCTAATCCCTTAGGAGCACCCCTTGGAACAAAGGATTGACCCTTAAAAGCAATAGCCTGTTGCATATTCATATATCTCATACATGATGCATAAATGCTTTGCAAACTAGAGTTCCTTTCTGGTTTTCGGCAACTTCTCTCTTTAATCCTGATGGCTCCACCGAGTCTGAAAGAAGGTGTCATGGTGTTTGTTTTTTTCTGATAAGGAAGCAGTAACTCTTGCTGTTATCTCTGTGCAAAGAATTTCTTGGTTATTTCATCCACTCTTTGTGCTGGTTAAAAGAAAAAAGTATCACATAGCTTCTATTTTAATATTATGCTATAGCCTAAATCACACTACTTAAAATGATTAATACAACATTACTTTCAAACATAACACATACAGTATTCATTGTAATATTTGCGAAAAGCCAATCATATAATATGCATTTTTCTCAGAAGTGACCTTCCCTGTGAAAATATTACAGTTTCCTCCGTGGCTGACAGAACCAATAACCAGCTAGAATCGCCCTACTAATCCATATATTTAAGAGGAGCGGGGAAAGCTCTCTTGCTTACGACTTTTGAAGAGACAAGCTCTCCCCCCCCCCGGCGCGGTGGCTGGGCAGGGGACGAGAGGCCGCGGGGTCCCGGCCGAGGCTAGGCCAGGCCATGGTTGCTAACATCTTGCTGCCACTAAGCCCTGCCCCGCTGCTGGCCCGGACCAAGTCGGGGTCCGCCAGGCCCCGGGAGCAGCTCCGGGCCGGGCCAGGCTGGGCGGCGGCATGGGCTGCTGAGATTCTGCCTGGCAGTTTCCTGCCGCCGCTGGGTTCCCATGCAGTCCCCTCAGCGTGGCCTCTGGAATCATGCTGCTAAAAGAGCCATCCGGGTGCCGAGGGAAATTATGCAGCCGGAATCAGTGCTGCGAGTCTCCTCGGCCACTTCCCCGGCAGAGATCATGTGACCAACAGCAAATGGCCATTACCTAATGCAAGGCTCGGGTAAGATTAATTCTTTCAGTGCTGTAAAATTCTATTTAGAAAACTAATAAACCTGCGGACACCACTTCTCCCGAATCAGAAAAAAAAGAAAGGTGAAGGCACGTGAAGAGAACAGCATAGAGACACCAATGTCAGTAAAGAAAGAAGAACCAAATCCCGGATTGGAGGAGAATGAGGAGATGCCTTAGTCTTGGGATGAAATTCTCTTGTACGGCCATGGTGATGGACTATGATACACTAAGATCTCCCTGTAAGTCATAAAAAACATGGGGGGGGGCNCGCAGTGTGAGAGAGACGTGGGGATGGAGCATTCAAACTGTAAACATGAGTAAAGGCACCTGTGCTGAAGCAAGCAGATGTTGAAGTAGCTGTGATCCAATAAAAAGTTTGAACAGAGAGATAAAAAAGTCATGAAAACCCTTTGACCCCAGGGAAGAAGAGGAAGATTTCTGTTCCCAGAGATGAAGATGATTTTAGAGATGTATGAAGAGAACCTTTGCTTCTGAACAGCTCATCCTTAAAAGTGTACCCCATTAGCTAAAAATTGAGCCCTCGAAAACAGTTGTGGAGAAAGCTGTAAGTCGAGGGGAGGGACTTTCACATAGGGGAAGGACTTTCACATAACGAAAGATTTCCATCTCCCGGGTGGCTGCTTCACTGTGACATTGAAACCATGAGAAAACTATTTCTTGTGGAGAAGTCTCCATGGCATGGCAGGAAAGACTCCTCTCCCTAAATAAACTGAAAAAAGACTATTTTAGAGGTGGTAAACAGGCTGAAAGTCCCAAATTCTCTCTTTACATTGTCAGTGGGAAAGGAAAAAAGAAGTGGGGAGAGGAGAAGTGTTCTGAGGGTTTATTCTGTTTCTTCTTATTCTTCTTTTAGTTCTGTTGATAAAACTTGCTTTATACTCTAAAGTTTTGTGTCTGCTTTTGCTCTTCTTCTAATACTTATCTCACATCAGAAAATAAATAATTTTAGTGGGTGTACTGGCATTTGGCCAGCACTCAACCCACCACATTAATTGGTGCAGTGACTCAGATTGGGAAACCAAAACCACTGCAGTGACTCAACTCAGCAGATGTTTATATTTGCAATTTTTAAGAGAAGAAATACTTTAGGAGGCCTTAAATGTGCAGTTTATGCTGTTACTGTTCCCCATGTAAGCAAGCAAACACATCTGTCTTAGATTATGTTTATGCAAATTTGCTTGTTTCAATTTCTTAGACAGCTCTGTTCTGTAATTATGCAATCTCAGATCAAAGAAGAGTGGTCTGAAAATGAAGCCTATAGAGAAATAAACTGGGAAAGGCAGATGCTAGTGAGGATTTCAAAACTGTTTTCTTATCATATTCTGAAGTGGGAATATTGGGAGTCTCAATGATAATGTGTCTTTCAACATTTTGCTTTTATAGTTTTGCAGCTGGAAAACAAAACACCTTGGTCATGTTCTTAGTGGAGAAATTTATATGCTTGCACATCATTTTTAAAGACATACTAGATTTATAAAATGCACTTTTAAGTTTATTAGAATTTTTAGTACAATATGTTACAATTAACACTTAAAAACTTAAATGGATGTTTAAAATTGTCTAGAATGATATCACAGATACCTAGGGTCACTTCTGAAACTGTAATGTTTCTATTTCTACTTAAAAGCAACTGGAGTACAAAGCAAATAGGCACTGCTTTTAAAAAAATAAGGAGTATTTTTAAGTTTCTGAAAAGCTGTATCAGCTTCCTTTTCAGGAAGGATTTTCATGTAGCTGCTGCAAATGATCTAGGACAAAGGAAGGTGAGGGAACCAGCAGAAGCTTGAAGTGGGATGATTCCTTAATATAATTTTATATCATCTTCTAGTTATCCATTCTTTGGGATCCTTTACAGAGGTAACTTGTAAATCCACTAAGAATAACCACCATCATTTTGGGGAAATTCCTGCATGATTTTCAAATGACAAAATTTACAGATAGCTTTTGTGCACCAGGACAGAGAGAAAAGTCACTGGAACAGAAAAGGATTGTTACCAAATATTTGGTAAAATAAAAAAAAACTCCTTATCACCAATGTAGCATTAAAAAGCAGGCATTCTCTATTTGGCCAGATGCATGGAGGACCAGCTCCTCCCAAATCCATGCATGCTGAGTACAGGAAAGTTTCTGTTTATATACTGTGTTCTACATACATATTCATTGATTGTCCCAGACTAAACATATATTTGATAATAATTTCCCCAAAATCATTAACATATTTTCCCTTCCCTTTATGCATGTATTCTTCTGTCCTGGGGATCTCTCTGGTGGTCCCTGGTTGTCGTAGACCCCAATGTTCCAGTTGACCTGGCTGAGTTGGCAGGGCACTGGGACTGGTTGCTTTCCAGTTCTCCCTCTTACACAAAGGGCATTGTGCAGTTCCACAGGCCAGTCTTTTTTAGAGAACAAGCATTGTGTGAGCTCACCAAGTGTAGACAATTTGTCATCTGGTAACATCCTCCCCTTTGAGGTTTGTGAAGTTTATCTTCTTTTCAAGCCTTCATAAGCCTCACTTTGCCTTTTTACTAACATATAAATTTCTCATAGAAATCATATTTTTTATACAGCTTAAAGGAAACATAATTACAATTATTACTATGATCACAACTATATTTTGCAAAAGTGGGGCCAATGAACCAGTCAGATAAAATCCAAATCTTTTTTTTTTGTTTAACCAGTTCCTTTCTAATCCTGCCCTTAATTTTCTACTAGATGCAGCAGTCAATTTTTATCCTATCTGGTCATCTAATTTAGTAGTCACATTTAGAATGTGTACAAAAGTATCATTTAAATTCAAGTATCTGCATACTCCATGTTCATGCAGCAGCAATAGATTTAAAGCTAACCTGCTTTGAAAGGTCCTACGTGTTCCTAAATTTTTGTCAAATTGCTGACTAAAGCTCCCCAGGGAATTGGATTTTCTGCCAAAGTTGGTGTTGGCAAACAAGCTCTTATAAAGGTTACATTCTGAAATCTGCCAAAATCTTACACTGTCTTTAAGACTGCTTTCCCTTTCCTAAAAGTTAAAAACATAGTTTATAAATGTGCAATTATTTATCATTTTCATCTAGATTCAATAAATAATATCCTCCTAGGAAGTCATATCATATCGCTAAAACAATAGGATTGATAAATACAAAAAAACTCCACAGTGATAATTAGTCTTGTTTCTGCTGTGTTTAATGTGTGATTTCTGTTTTTGCCTGGATGTGATGAACCCAGGGTTCAATTCCTTCCACCTTAAGTGCAGTGTAGGTTACCAAGAGGACTTGAGATGTTCTCTTCCTTTTCTCTTGGATTGGTCCAAAATTCCAGGTTCTGATACACACCATATCTAGTGGTTGGAAAGGATGTGCATGCGAGTCTAGTCCTAATGATCTCTTGATAACCATGTACCTTTTACGACTTAGAAGAGTTAGTTCCAGTGTTATCAAATATTAATTTCAGCAAAACTTTTGAGACTTCCCTTGCCTTGTTGGCATGACACTGGAAAGCATCTGGCCATCCAGAAAAGTGTCACAATACCAAAATGTACCAGTCCCCATTCTGCCTGAGCAGTTCTGCAAAATTAATTTGCCAAAAATCACCTGGTGAATACCCCTGCTTTACTAGCCCTACAGGCGGCCTTCTTTCTTGGGTCTGTTTTTCAAAAAAAACCCACATAGTATTCTATCATTATGATTCAGGATGGCAGGATAATGATACGAGACTCCAAGCCTTCATTAGAAGTTTTATTAGAAACACACTTTTTATACAGCTCATCGGTACAACAAATATGATTGGTCCCTTAGAGCTTACACCTTTTTGTAAACATCTTTGCCATTAAACAAGTTGGAAAAATGCCAGATGTCAGGAAGAGGGATATCTACTAGGATTGTTTGGGTTCCTCCTTATGTTTTCCCAGGCCAGAGTGAGAGAATTGTCCACTTGACTTTCCCACAGGCTCCAAGCTAGTGCCTGAAGCCTGAAAATCTATTTTCTCACCACTGCCAGTTCCCACAGTTTTCAACAATGGATCTATTAATTTCTGTCCCCTTTGTGCTTACTATATTCTTTTGTAAACTAGTTACCATATTCTCTATTTCCTAATGTGTTTCTTGATGTTTTTTAGTTCTGCTATCTTATGCATTAATTTGGAGGTAAAATTACCTGCCCACATGAGTTTACCAATCACCTGCTGCTATTTTCCACAGCTTTCGGTGATGGGGCTAACTGTCTGTCCTGATTTGGTTTTTGTTCTAGGACATTCAACTTTTTGTTAGGTATTAGTGCAAGGATACCTTTTTCAGCAACCTCTTTACCTGTTTTGTCATCTAATTGATTCCTTGTATTAACTGAGGAGTCTCCAAACTGATGGGATTTACAAGGGCACCACAGCCACTTCTTTCAGCTTTTGCACACTCTGTAGTAGTTGCCTCATTTCTTCTTTGTACTTAACAGGATACGTCTTTGCTGATAACAGTCGCCTTTTCTTTCATATGGCTCCATGGGCATGTATTATTCCAAAACCGTGTTTTAAATCAGTTCATATGTTTACCTTTTTATTGTCAGTGGTTTCTAGGTAAGTTCATTAATTCTGCTATTTGTGCTGATGTGTTAAAAGGTAAAGCCTGGGCTTATATTACCTGAGTCAAGGTTCCTACTGCATATCCAGTTGCCCATAACCTGCTGTTCCCACTGGTGTGCAGGCTCAGTTCTGGGTCATGGATGGCATCGCTCTTGAGATCCACTCTGCCAAAACACACTTGTGATGTTCACCACACAGACACACAGACACACAGACACACACACTTTGGTGAGAAGTCATGAACTGTTTATTACGAAAATCTGACTCCATTTTATAGTATTTCTACAAAGGCCAGGGATTGGGGGAGAAGGTTGACACCTCTCCCCATCCTATTGGTCAAGACAACTGTCCATCAGCTGTCCATATCTCTAAGAACAAGAATGTAAACTTTCCTTGATTTAATGAAAACATTGCTTCTGTTTATAACACCCGTGCATGAGAAACAACCTAAACTATGAAAACTGTGAAACAAAAGAGAAGGCTGAAAAATCAGGGTGACATAATTGTTCAGTGGTTGCTAGGCAGTCATGGTACAAAGGTTTCTGGGCTTCTTCTGAAGCCTGGAGAAACATGGCTGAGTTTAAAGTAGTGGTTACTTTAAACTCAACACTGTCTTGCTCTAATAGAGCAACATGGTATTTCAGCATCCTGCTGGCAATAGCCAGTGTTTTCTTTTTGTTCCAAACCATCTATTACCATGTGGGGTACATACCAGCTTTTGTGTTTCTTTGCAGCTACCACCACTCACAGGTATCTGGGTCATCCTTCACTTGTATTATCTAATTGTTTGGACAGGCTGCTTCCATGACCCCATACACTGTCCAGTACTCCTAGTGCTAGGCACATCTTTTCATGCTCACATAACTCAAATGGTTTGGTTTAAGCATGAGAGTCCCAATGCAAGGATTGTCATTAAGGTTCCCTTAGGTCTTTTCAGGCCCTCTGACTTGCAGGAGTCCATACCAAGTATTTTCGGTGGAGGACCATGCAAGGGTTTTGCCAGTACCGCATAACTGGCAATCCATAACCAACATGATCTGGCCATGCCTAAGGCGGCTTGTAGTTCTTGGCTCTGGAGTCTGGCAAACGGCTTCTTTTCAGCTGCTTCCCAAGCTTCTTTTATTCTTTGAGAACTCAAAACTAGAATATACTACTGCTTCTTTGCCTACTTGTGCCATTTTCTTTGACATGCTGTATCCAGATTGACCCAAGAAATGTAACAGACTTAGAGTAGCATTGAGGCACTTTCAGTCTTGATTGCTGGTGGAATAATTACCAATTTTTTAAATTTTTTTTTTTTTGGTGTTTGGCTCAATCCATGTTAGCTGCTCCTTCCATCCAGTGTTTGGATTCCCCCACTCAAAAGCAAATAATTTCTAACTATCTGAGTCAAGAGGTATTACAGAAAAAGGCATCCTTAAGATCGAGTACTGTGAACCATTTGTATTTCCCCTTCACTGCTGTCAGGAGTGGATATCGATTAGCTAGTAATGGATGAATATCAGGTACTTTTTATTAATGGATGTTAAATCAGGTACTAATCTATAACTGGTTGTATCAGTGTGTTATATTCTGAGTCACATTCTTTCAATAACCTATATGCTAAAATTTTTTTATAAGTTTCTCCAACTTTTTCTTTTTGCCTCACATTTAACAGTATATTGTTTTTGCTTTACCAGTCTGGCTTCAGGTTTGAGAGTAATCCTCACCAATCTGGCTGCCTTTGATTATCCAGGCATCTCAGTTGCCCATATCAACAGGGTTACAGCATTTTCTGCCTCCTCCGGAATTTCTTCCAACTCTTCCAATTCTTGTAACATAAAATCTTTGCCTCAATGGCTTTTGATTTTGGTGCTTGATTTTGTATTTCTCCATCCTAGAAAGTTATTTGAACATCCAGATTTCCCAATAAATCTCTCCCTAACAAGGGGATTGGGCATTCAGACATAGACAGATTGGTGTTTCCTCCACTGTTTGATTAATTCCAATAGTAATAGTTGTATTTAAAAGGCCTGTTCTCTTTCCTTCTTGTTGCACCCACAGCACTTACATGTTTTGAGCTAAATTTTCCTCTGCACACATTCAGTACTGGATAAGTTGTTTCTGTATCAATTAAAAAATTACCTTTTCATTCCCCAGCAAAAATGAAAACAGGGGCTTAGCTGAACGTGATTGTCCTGGTCCGTTCAGGGGGATTTTTCATTTTCATCTAAACTCTTGAGCTTGATGGCTTGGAGAGCCTTGTTTAGGCTCTTTGTTCGATTTCCCCTGTCTTGGGGACACTCCCTTTTCCAATGTTCTCTTTCTTTACAAATTGCAAAATACACTTTAGCCACTAAATATGAATACAAATTACCAGATATACTTCAACCACTAATAATACAAATCACTAAATTATACTTTAGCAACCAATTATTATAATAATTAACCAATTGTTTCTGATTTTGGGGGGGGCCTGAGTCCTAATTATGGTTTTGAATACTTTACAAATCTGTCCAGATTTTCCCTATTGTCCTGATTTGAAAGACAGATGTCTGCCAAGGAAGGTGGGGAAATCCCTTGGAATAGAAAATGTGACCCCCCCCTTCCCTCCAAATTATTCTAACTCTGAAATTACAGGGCTTTCAGGTAAACAT
>WBMY01015532.1:0-22037 GCA_013397315.1 Donacobius atricapilla
GACAGTCTGTTCCTGTGCCCTCAGGATCTCTGTTTTGAAGCACGCTCACCTTTCCTGGACTCCTTTGTTTTTAAGGGCTGCTTCCCAAAGAACTCTCTGAATAAGTCTCCTAAATAGGCCAAGAAGATCAGGTTTGAGACCATTTAAAGAACCTGAGGGTGCACAAGTCTCTGGGACCTGATGAAATGAATCCTTGGGTCCTGAGGGAACTGGTAGAGGAAGTGGATAACCCAGTATCCATGATATTTGAGAAGTCGTTNCAGTATCCATCATATTTGAGATGTCGTTGCGGTTCAGTGAGGATCCCACTGACTGGAAAAGGGGAAACATAGACCCCATTTTTAAAAAGGGAAAAAAGGAAAACCCAGGGAACTACAGGCCAGTCTGTCTCACTTCAGTGCCTGGCAAGATAATGGAGCAGATCCTCCTGGAAAATATACTAAGCCCCATGGAAAATAAAGATGTGATTTGTGACAGCCAACATGGCTTTATTAAGGGCAAATCATGCCTCACAAATTTGGTGTCCTTATATGATGGGTTTACAGCAGTAGTAGATGAGAAAAGAGCAACTGATGTCATCTACCCGGACTTATGCAAAACATTTGACACACTTCCAAACAACATCTTAGTCTCTAAACTGGAGAGACATGGATTTGATGGGTGGACCACTCATTGGATAAGGAATTGGCTAGATGGTCACACAGACTTGTGGTCAACAGCTTGATGTCAAAGTGGAGACCAGAGATGAGTGGGTCCTCAGGGGTCAGCGTTGGGACTGGTGCTGTTTAACATCTGTGTCAGTGACATGGACAGTAGGGTGCACCCTTGTGATGGCTGAACAACAGGTTTGAAGGCCTCACAGACTGGACTTTGACTTGGTCAGCCGTATCATGAGAATTTACCAGCTTTCATGAGAATGGAATCCCGTAACGGTGGAAATCTGCTTATTCTCGTGAGAAAAAATCCTAAAACCATGACAGTTAACTGCACCTGTGAAAACTATCTTAGATTGTTGGAAGAAGAATGAAAATATATCTAAAGAAAGAAACTGTAGCAAGCACGTAGCCACTACTAATGAACTAACCAATCAAACGGGGTAACAACCAGTGTCCTAGGGTGACTTTATGATGCTTGTATCCCCAATCGTCTGTTCTGTACCTTTAAGACTGATTCTGAGAGCGAAACGGAAAGAAGAAGCACGCAGTTTGTTTTGCAGAAAACCGCCTGACTCCTATACATTCTTTCTTCGAACGGGTATTCGTCTGAGGCACGGACAGCGGTGGGACAGAGATCTCCTGTGCTTTTAGTTAGTTTTAGCTAGCTAGGGCAGAAAAGTTCCCCGGACTGTTTTTTTTTTCTTTTTTTTTTTGTTTCTTGGGACTGTTTAAACCTGCTCTGGACTGAAAAACCCAGAAGAGCACCAGCAGCTGGCACCTGTGGCCCACCAGGGCCTGGACCTCAGCATTTTGTCAGTGCCAGAGGAGCTGATAAGAGACCAAGGGAGCTGAGCTACAACCCACAGCAAGGACTTTCTGAATTTGCCATCTCACTTCGGAATAACAAAAGGTTTTATTGTTTCATATTATTCATTCTTTATGCTTGTGGGCACTTTGTTAAATAAATAGTTTTTTCCACTTTTCTCCAAGGAAATTCTTTCCTGGACCAGTTGGGGGGAGGGGCTGTTTGGGTTTGCTTTACCAGAGGGACCCTTATTCGGGGGTTTCCTCCCAAATTTGCCCTAAACCAGAACAACCAGTAACTGACCAATTACAATCAGACATGATACTTTTAGAAAACCCTATAAATTTGGGCTGTGGATAAAAAAGACACCTTTTTTCGCTGCTTGAAAAAGTGTGTGTCTCATCTATTTCTAACACGAGGTCATAGAGATACACCCTCAGCAAGTTTGCCAATGACACCGAGCTATGTGGCGTGATTGACATGCTGGAGGGAAGGGATGCCATTCAGAGGAACCTGGACTGGACTGAGAGCTGGGTATGTGTCAACCACATGAAGTTGAACAAGGTGAAGTGCAAGGTCCTGAACCTGAGTCGGGTCAGTCCCAAGCACAAGTACAGACTGGGTGGAGAATGGCTAGAGAGCAGCTCTGAGGAGAAGGATTTGTGGGGTTTTCATTGATAACAAGCTCAAAGTGTGTAGCAAGGCATTGCCCCTCGCCACAAGAGCTTATCTGTTGTTTGTTAGCTGGTGCAATAACTCAGGGCATCTCACTTTCTCATGAGCCTCACATAGGACTTGATGAAATAACTCAATCAGGACAGTTTGTCTTGAAGTGAGTTATTTTGGTGCCATGGAATGGATGCTTTGAGCTCACAGTAAACATCTTGCTGTGGAAGCAGGATGTGGAAAGATAGACTGGAATTTCCGACTGACAGACATTTAATTTTACAAACTATAAAAGCAACACCACACTTTCACAAAGAAGTCTTCTGCACATTCCCTGGNTGGGGTTTTCATTGATAACAAGCTCAAAGTGTGTAGCAAGGCATTGCCCCTCGCCACAAGAGCTTATCTGTTGTTTGTTAGCTGGTGCAATAACTCAGGGCATCTCACTTTCTCATGAGCCTCACATAGGACTTGATGAAATAACTCAATCAGGACAGTTTGTCTTGAAGTGAGTTATTTTGGTGCCATGGAATGGATGCTTTGAGCTCACAGTAAACATCTTGCTGTGGAAGTGAGATGTGGAAAGATAGACTGGAATTTCCGACTGACAGACATTTAATTTTACAAACTATAAAAGCAACACCACACTTTCACAAAGAAGTCTTCTGCACATTCCCTGGAAATGTGTAGGGCCTTTTCCCCAAGGTTTGGGACTCCAGCCTTGCAGTTACTCTTCCAGAGGTTAAGTGAAAGGACTTTGTGTACACTATTGTCATTTCAGTGGTAAATTACATTGACTCCTAATCTATACTATTTCTTTCCTAGCTTTAATATAGGTACCTCAATGTCATGCACTGTTTTATGTAATATACTAGTAGTTCTTTTTGGTTTTATACTGTGCAGTAAATGTTTAAGGCCTCTTGTCTGTTATCTCCTGTCTATTCAATAAATAACTNAGGGCCTTTTCCCCAAGGTTTGGGACTCCAGCCTTGCAGTTACTCTTCCAGAGGTTAAGTGAAAGGACTTTGTGTACACTATTGTCATTTCAGTGGTAAATTACATTGACTCCTAATCTATACTATTTCTTTCCTAGCTTTAATATAGGTACCTCAATGTCATGCACTGTTTTATGTAATATACTAGTAGTTCTTTTTGGTTTTATTCTGTGCAGTAAATGTTTAAGGCCTCTTGTCTGTTATCTCCTGTCTATTCAATAAATAACTCATTTTATAACAGACGAAATTGGCCATTCTTAGAACTCGCGAGCTGGAGTGGTTTAGATGCAGGCCACCTAAATTTAAGATACTGCCAAAAATCTGAGCCTAAGGCAGGGCTTTTCTGAAGCTCCCACTCTATCCATAACAACATGACCTGGCAATGTGCATTTGGAGCAGAGAAAGCCAACCACGTTCTGGGCTGCATCAAAAGCAGCGTGGTCAGCAGGTTGAGGGAGGTGATTCCCCCCCTCTGCTCTGCCCTCGTGAGACCCCACCTGGAGTACAGCATCCAACTGTGGGGTCTCCAACATAAGGATGTGGACCTGCTGGTCAGAGTCCAGAGGAGGGCCAGGAAGATGATCAGAGGGCTGGAGCACCTCTGCTATGGAGACAGGTTGAGAGAGCTGGGACTGTTCAGCCTGGAGAAGAGAAGGCTTTGGGGAGACCTTATAGCACCCTCCAGTACCTAAAGGGGATACAAGAGAGATAGAGAAGGACTTTGGACAAGGGCATGGAGTGATAGGACACGGGGAATGGCTTTAAACTGCCAGAGGACAGGTTTAGATTAGATATTAGGAAGAAATTCTATACTCTGAGCATGGTGAGACACTGAAACAGGTTGCCCAGAGAAGTTGTGGATGCCCCATTCCTGGAAGTGTACAAGGCCAGACTTTGAGCAACCTGGTCTAGTGAGCCCCATCCAACCTGGCCTTGAATGTTATAGTGTCTACCATCCACATTGTAAAAACTTTCTTCCTTCTATCTAGTCTGCATCTATCCTGCTTTAATTTAAAAACATTAACCCTTGTCCTATTGCTACAGGTCCAACTAAATGGTCTGTCCCCATCTTTCTTATAAGCCCCCTTGAAATGCTCAAAGGCTGCAATAAGGTCTCCCCAGAGACTTCCCTTCTCCAGGTTGAATAACCACAAGTCTCTCAGCCTGTCTTCATAGCAGAGGGGCTCCAGTTCTCTGATCATTTCTGTGGCTCTTCTCTGGACCTGCTCCAACAGGTCTGTGTCTTTCCTGTTCTGATTAGCTCTACTACTTATCACTTACAAATCAATTAACACCATAAAATGTTCAATACAGGCATAGTTTTGTTCTATTATTGCATAAAGCTTTTTGGGACTAGCTGAAAGTATTAGAAATATAAAATGGTATTAAAATTATATATTACATGTTTATTACGGTGCAAATTTTTTCAAAATTTGTTTTATGAAAATCCACAGTATTTAAAATTTTTGTAAGATACACCTGTGTGCTGTAATTTACAGTCCAATGTACTAAGAATCCATAAAAATTTAGATCTTTTAAAGTCTTGTTTACAAATTAATTTTCTTAGGAGGCAGCTAAAATGGATACTGCTGTATACAGAAGCAAGAACCAGCTTGCTACATATGGTTTTCTTATCAGACAGACACATGTACTTTCTACATTGTTTGTAATTTCTTTACAAAAAGTCTATATAAACTTGTATGGCTTCAAAATTGTAACTTGTACCCAACGCAAATATATGTATAAACACCTAGTTGAAAAGGGCTGAAACAGAACTGCTTTATTTAACTAAGAAATGAAAATAATACTTGACTAAAACCAGCAATATAGTTTTGGAGTTTCATTAATAAAATATTGTCATGTTAAACATGGTTTGATTGCAAAGCAGATTGCAATTAAGATTTCAGTAAAATGGCTGCACCCTTTTATATGAGTTAGAAATTTACCATTCAGTAAGATTAGCAAGTTAAGAGTCAAATATACTCTTGGAATCAAATCTACAGTACAGTATGTGCTTAATGCTAATAATGGAACTCTTATCTGCAAAAGTGTGTAGTATACATTAGAATTTATGTAGCCTCTACACAGGTTAATTTATTGTAAAGTTTCAGCAGTCCAATTCATTACTGGATTTGCATGAATTAGTTGAAACAAGTTTTATTGCTTTATTAGAAAATTTGAAATATATTGGTATTCAAAATGGTCACATTAAATTCCCACTTGTAGGTTATTATTTTGCCCCAATACTTTTGAATTCATCATTAAAAAACCCCCACTTGATAATAAACATGCATTAAAGATTTTCTAAGTTAGTGACTTGCTTTAAAATACATTACCTATGTGTCACTTCCCTGTGTTAAGGCTGTGGCAAGCAGATTAGATGCCAATACAAATACTAAAGTTGGTGGATTTAGATAAAAAAATTAAACTAATAGAAATGGCAGTACTTGTCATCCTGCTGCTATGAAATACCCTTCTAAAATGCTATTTCTCTCAAAGTACTATGTTTACATTCACATCACAGAGCCCTCAAAGCACTTAAATGTGAAAGGCTTGCAGTCCAAGTGACTAGGAATGCTCTTTGCTTTTACCATTATCTGTGATTTTTCAGGATTTTCATCTTTGGTGACATTAAAGTTACTATTTCAAAGTTTCAATGTCCTGTATGATGCATCTCTACTACAGCTGCATTTTTTGTAACTATCCCATGAGGAAGTCTCTACTACAGCTGCATTTTTTGTAACTATCCCATGAGGAAGGAAACCAGTATTTTAAACCTCTTTTTAAATAATCTCCAGTTTTGCAAATTTGCTTTCTAAATCCCAGTCAAAGGAATTTTTATAAAGTTGTATGTATTATACAAACACTGTGCTTTCTTGATGAGAAGCAAAATTTGAAAAAGGAACTGAGTCATGTGAAAAACAAAGCGGATAGGCACAGTTGTTTTTTAAAGGCACAAATGTTATGCAATTCATATAAAAATAAATTAAATCTACAGCATTGATTGAAACAGTCACAACACCCATAAAATTTCCTAACTGCAGAAGTAAATCCCTTCTGTCTTTTGCAACTTTGTAACACATTGCGCTTTGGAAAAAAACCCTATATAATAAAATATGATACACAGGCAGTAAGTTACATTTTTTAATATACTTCTGTAACTCATCTGGTTTTGTGGACCAAGTGGATGGAAGAACTATGTGAGACTTTGCCTCGGCTTTCTTTTCAAACTGGCAGTTGAATCTGAAAAATTAATATTGCTTATGGAAAGCTGAAATATTTCTCTTTTTGCTTTCCCATATTTTTAGGTTAAATGTTTACAGTATAGCATACAATTTCATACTTTCATTACAACTATTGATTATTATTTTGACTTCAACTAAAAATTTATTAATGATCATTTACAGACAATGTTAATTTCAGTGCTATTATAAAGTAATAAAAAGTTTGCAAAATTATTTTTAAAAGTGCATTTTGTCTTCTGAAGATTAAACCTCAGAGTAGATCATAATTTAAAATAATTAATGCATGTAAAAATAGTGTTTGAAAAGTAGAGAGGGCAGAGCAAGCTTCTTATACTCCTTTGATGCAATGACTTCCACATGTTAATTAGCAGTCTGCCATATACCATCCTGAAAAATAAAGGTAGGATTTTTGCAATCAGTAGATAAACCAGTTTTTTTCAGTATTTTTCTGCAAGCAATTTGGCTAACTATGGAAAACAAAAAAAGTTTTCAGCCACATTTTTGAGGAAAAGTAATTATTTATGCATCCCTTATTAAACAGTTTCATAATGTATAATTTAGCACTATATATCATATTAATTTGAATATGTAAGCACATCAGTGTCTTACCAGAGGCAAATCTCTTCTTAAGGAGGGAAAGTCGATAGCCAGTGCCTACTAGCTCTACATCTATTCCTGAAAGGGTGCTTCCTTCACTAATGAATTGTACTGCAAGTGTTGCTGGTTTACTGGGACCTCCTGAAAGCTCAAATTTTGCCCTGAGGGATCCAGAACCTATAAAAATAACAAAACTGAAAGGCTAGTTGTTTTTCAAGACCAAGGTGTTCTCCCAGAATTTTTAGTAGTAAGGAGCAGAACTAACATGGTGATCTTTAAGAGCTATTCCTAGTGGCAATCCTATATAGATTTTCAGAAGAGATGAGAGTACAACTCTTTTTTTTCCAGTACTCTAAGACAGTGACTAGTGAATGATTTAGAGGAAAGCAATACACATTTCTACAACATTATACTCATAGAAGAATGTGTATATCAGACAGCCTGGTAGTCTCCTTTTACATTAAACGCCTGATTGTTCCCTATACTCATCATTTATGCTTCCCGGTTTATCTTGTATGTAGTACTTTTCTTTAGTAGATTTTAAAGTACATTAGAATATTTAAATGCTGTCAGGATTTGGCTGGATGAATGCACATGAACAAAACCATTGGAAGAAATGCAGATGAACAGTAATTTAGCAAGAGGAAAGCAATTCTTATTTTTCTAATAAACGCAAGGTTTGATTAAATACATTTCCCAAAAACCAGTTGCTTTTTCACAGACAATGGCAAAATTCACTTCAGTGCCATTATAAAGTAGTAACAGTTCAAAATTACTTTAAGTACACCTTTGTAGCCAATACAAGACATAAAACCCCCCAGCATTATTTTTGGTCTCCTTTTCTAGTTCTTAAACGACTTTTCTTGTTCTTGTAAAATATGCTGGGAAACAAAAAACAAAGAGATTTAAACAATGAAATAATGGAATAGTGGAAGTCAAGTATTTTTATTTATTTAAAACAACAAGTCAGTAGGAACTGCTAAGAATGGAGGAAAGCTAGTAACTGAAATATTACTAGGGTAAAATCAGGAATTGATGAATGAAATTGTTTTATGCAATGGTTTGTTCTTGGCTTAAAGTCCATTTCTTCAATAGGTCTGTCACAATTTGGATAAACTGGAACTTCTTTCCACTGTAAGTATGGAAACTCATATATTCAAGTGTTTCAAAAAAACATTGCATCTGCAATGGCTGCAAGGCCTGTGACATCAACTGGACCTCAGAGAAAGGCAGCTGGCCAAAGGACAACTATTGGTACCTTACAAAATGCTATATAAATTACCACTCTGAGCAGATGTATATAGATTTTGTTTTCCCTGGAGTTGTACATGGTCAAAACAACAACAACAACAACAACAAAATGTTGGTGAAGAATTGTCTATAGTTGAGTCTATCTCAGTGCAGGACTTCTGGATTTTTTTTCTTTTCCCCAGTTCTTCCACTTACCTCTTTCTACTTTGTCTCAATTGTTAGCATGTGGAAAATCAGAACACAGATATTAAACATATTTCCTTTTCAATAACTGCTCATTTCCAACTAGCACTGATGTAATTATTTCCTTGCGCAGTCAAACTGTTTTAGTGGCACTAGCTTCTTTCAAGGGGCTTCACTATTTTGCTTTTCATAATTAGTTAATATTTTTACATCTCACCGTTAATGGAATCTCAGGAGGAATTTCATTGAGAAGAAGGTGAACTGATAAACAGGATATGGCAAGTGTAAACAGGCATGAAGACATAGAGGCTAAAATGATTACCTTTTTACAGTTATCATTTGTCTGTACAAGAAAACAAAAGAGTTCAACTTGCCTCCATTCTCAGACTTCTCTGAAATGCTAGATATTTTCCAATAAGCTTTCATCTGATCTGCATTCCTGTAAGGCAATGGAAGGTTAGTTATAAGCATTGATTTTTAGAATTTTAATTATTTATTTTGTTTTCCCAGATTTACATTGGTACCTTACAGACCATGTGCCTATAACCGACATCTCTCAATGGAGGTTAATAAAAATATTTCATCTTTTTAAGGTGAGTTTGTGGCAAACTATACAAAGCAAAAAGGAAAACAGAAGGGTGTACCTGCATTACCCTGAGCTTGCAGCAGAGCTCAGACACACATAGCACGTTTTTATACAGTTAACACTGTTCTATGCCCAGGTTATAGCTCCACAATTCAAAATCCTCTGTCTCAAAAGGTAAGGGCAGGCCAAAAATGCTGGAAGCAGTTTGAAAGCTGAGTCTTTATGCTTCACAATGATGATATGAGGCGGAGCACTATTGTTTGTTCTTCCCTATGTGAGACTCCTGGCTGTGTGAATTTTATTCCATTTCCATTCTAGTAAAACAAATTGGCAAAAGTGACTCAGGGTTTAAGTTAAATTCTGATGCTGTAAAGTGGAAGAAAAACAAAGGGAACCAAGAACCATAGTCTCTAAGTTGACAGGACATTTAAACTCTTTCAGCACTTTGCAGCTGTTCCATCAAAGGAAAGTCAACAACTTAAAGCTGTGAGCAGCATGAAGTGATGATAGGTTTGAAACTGCCTTCGGCACTGGTGTAGCAAGAGTGAAATGCTCACACAAGTAGCATAGACAGTAGTGGTTATTTGCAGGAGGTCGAATCAGAAAACATTTATTCTTAAAAAAACCCAAAACTCTACCACCCAACCCACTAGACCAAGCATATAGTAGGAGACACATACTAGAGCTGCCTGGGACATGACTATTTTTTGGTCAGCTTTCAAGGCTCAAAATTCCAACCTTGGGTAGTTGCCTAGGTAAAAGAGAGAATACATGGGGCTCAAGTCCCTTACTCTGATGAATCTGAAATGAAATTGTCACTAAGTTTTGAGTCTTTCTAGGTAACACTAAGTGTTCTGAGCAGACATTCCTACCCTCACTCAGGTTTCATTACTGAGTAGTTTATTGAAGAAGCCTGAGCAGGGAGAGGGGAAACTGACTTCACCAGAAGTTCTAGTCAAGTTGGGGGGGCAGGATACTGAACGTGCCCTTGCTCAGAATAAACTTAAGGTGATTTGGTTAAAAGTATTACTCCCTTGAAATACCAAGTCAAGAAAGATTCAGTCTTGGCAGGATTTTTTCCACTTAAAATGATATTGTATTACCACTTTGTCCAGTTAATACATTAAAATGTATTGTCTCCAGAAACAGAACCTTTTTGATAAATATACCAGGCTTATTTTATTTCTGAACCTTGCTTTATAAGGTAAACGGATCTATAAGTAATAAGGTTAACAAAGCCTGACTTCCCAAAACTTGGTATTCTTTGCCCTCCTAAACCTTCATGTTGAAATGACCCTCTTGTTGCTCTTGAAAATAAACAGTCCAGGAATTACATTACAGCTGGGCAAGTACCTATGTGCTGCCAAACCATAGGCACAGTGATTGAATTCTGCTCACCTTTTGCTCCAAGTATATCACATTGCCTAGCCCTGCTATCCTCTGCTATTTTCACAAACTTGTAGAAACAATTATCTGAGATGTCTTGCTTTCATTTGCTGCTGTAAATGGTCTGCAAGCTTAGAAGGTGGGGCCAGGTAGGTGTGAGTCATATAATAATCAGCATGACACTTGAATTGGGAGACAGTGCTACCTGGCTCATGAAGATCTCCTCAGTTACTGAAGTTTGTTTTAAAAATTAATTCAATTATAAGCCAATTTTTAACCTAGAACCATCAAGAAATATTTTTAAGAACTGCATTTCTTCTACTCTCTCTATATAACCTATGTATCTTGATGTTTGATACATACACACACAGATATATGTTTTTTAGCCATTAAGATATTTTTGTTTCAAATCACGTTATTTAAAATATCTATCCCGTCTATTCACAAAAAGAAATCAAACATTGGAAATTTCAGAAATGCTTGTATTCAGAAATGTTTGTATTATTACACAGTTGGAATGGGTGCATATAATCTCTATGTGAATTGGCTGTACATGACCTGATTTGGACCAGAAAATGTCCTAAATATCTGATACCATGCATTTTATCAAGAGGAAAAAAATTATCTGTTTCTTCTGGTAACATTTTTCAGGCTGACACTAATGAATACTCTGAAATGAATTTGAAATAATAAAAAGAAAAGCATTAATATTACCATTTTGCAGGTGGAAGTGATTGTATGTGTTTTACTCCTCCATCTACTGGTATCACAACCTGCACATTAGACAGCACACTAGGCACATTCATAGACTCTGGATTATATTTATAATCCACTCTCACATCAGTAGTGCTAGCATTACATTTCCAGTAAGTTGCAAGATTCAGGGGAGTGGACTGGATGCCATTTGAAGATACCTGTAAAAGAATAAACCATTGAAAAGGTCTTAATTAAAATATTGCCATTTTGGGCAGAATTAGGGAAAGATGGTAATGAGTATAACTCTAAATCCTGACAAATGACCAACAGAACAATTGACCTCTGTTCCCTTAATCTTAGAATTCTGAAGATTGATGTACCCTAAAGTAATTCTTGTTGGTTTTTTTTTAATATTTAAATAATTTTAAAAAGGTTTAAACTCCCTCTCGCTCACAAGGCTCCTTCTTGTTCTGGCTTTCACAAGTCAAAATAGGGTTTTTTTTAGTTTTCATCTAGGCCTTATGACACTGACCATCATCCTCTGGGCCTGGCTGTTCAGCCAGTTTTCAATCCCTCTTGCTGTCTGCTAATCTAGCCCACACTTCATCAGCTTCTCTATGAGGATGAGTACCAAAAGCCTTCCCGAGGTCTAGGTAGACAATATCCACTTCTGTCCCCTCATTTACCAGGCCAGTCATTTCATCACAAACAATTATCTGATTGGTCAAGCATGAATTTCCCTTGGTGAAGCCATGCTGACTACTCCCAATGACCTTTTTGTCCTTCATGTGCCTCTAAGTGGTTTCCAGGATGAGTTGTTCCATTATATTGTGAGACATGAGAACATTATGCATCCCCATATATTAAAATTAATTAGTTACAGCATTCAAAAAATATGCAATTACAAAATCAAAATAGAATACAGTTACAAACTCAAACCCCAACCAAACCCCTTAAATTCAAGAAAAACTGAACTTTGTTAACAAATAAAGTGTTTGAAGCTTACACACATGAATTGGATCAAAGTGTGAGCAAGCTGAAACAGGTTGTGAATAAACAGGGAATGTCATGAAGGCATAACATGAATTCACTCAGCCTTGGCAGAGCCCAGGCACTGAAAACAGTGATCTACTCAGAACTGGCCTAGATGAGAGATGAAAATTCATCTGGATGCAAACAGGCAAAGAACAGTTTTTAAATTTCTGTATAGGCCAGAGTTCCTTAAAAAATTCCAAAGGGAAAAAAGTGTTTACCTGATACTTTAAAACATCCACATTGTAATAGGATGCAGATGGATTCTGCTCTGATAATTTCTTGAGGTAGACAGTTATAGCTTGCATATTCATCCAAAAGTCCTTAGTACTGGAGTCACTTTGTGACTGATCACTACAAAGAAAAAGAAAGGTAGGAATCAAAAATCAACACTGAGTTTTATTTCTTATGTCTAAAAATTAAGACTAGATCTTTCCCCTTCTTCACTGTTCCAAGCAAGAATTTGTTCTAATGCTTTATAACATAATCGTATCTTCCTAAATATTAAGACAAATGAACTCTTTGTGGTAGCTCGAAAACCTTCTCCTTCCAGGCTGTTGAGCAGTGAGTTTCCCGCACTGATGATCTGCTTCACAAGATGGAGTGAATGCCAAATTTGGATTTTACATTTAATAAAAAACAATTTTAATACAGTCAGGTGCCATGAGAATGTGTGGGAGGTGGGAATGAAAGTGGTGTTTGAAGAGGAATGTTATCCAATTTGGAATAAATCCTAGAACCATAATAATTAGCTTTTGTTATGACAGCTTCACTAATACATTGAATTAAAATTTGTGCTAATATGTGTTACCACACTTTCACATATTTATTGTGTAAGCTTTCAAAATATTTTCAGTTAAAAGTTTCTCAGATACTTATAGTTGCATTTAATCTTAGTAACAATTTATTATATCATTTCTATATGTAGCTAGGAGTGCACATGACTACAAAAGCAAAATCCTGGTTGGGAACTAGTGGAGCATGAAAAAGTGTTTTGCAGCTCAAGAATATTTTCAGTTCTTCTGGCATCAGGTTTATTTTTCAACAAGGATGAAGCTTTTAAGAAAACTGATTCAGAAGCAAAATTCAAATTACTTAAGATTTTAGAGCTCCACAGATCATCTGTGGATACATAGAGGAACGGCACCTGATGCCTTGGAGTGGCTACCTAGAAGAGAGGCTAGAGAGAGAGAATAAAGTAGGTATTTATTAAAGGCTTTCAATAGATACACCTTAGGCAGTGCAAAAGCCTTGCAGAGGCTACACCCAAGATGGATGATGGTCACGAGTTTTTTAGGGAGATATAAGTTTGGTCTATTTGCATATCAGAGATTAATTGTCCAAGTATAGCGTCAGGTAATGAAGTCACATTCCCCCAGTTTCCTCCTCCTCAATTCACTTTTGTTTATACTTTTCAGGGCCTGAGGCAGATAGTGTCCTTTGTTCTCAGGCATGGAAAGATTGTTTTGTCTGACCAAAATGTGAAGAGAGCTTACTAACACTTTATATGAAGTTCAGAATTATACACTAATGCAGTACAGGATCTGAAAAATATAAAACCTAAAACTCAAGGCATCACACCAATCCCCAAGGAGGCATGCAGAAAGTGCATGCAGAATGAAAGCGGAAAAGAAGCACCAGGAACACAGTAAATATGACTGCAATGGGTTGAATGTGCCAGAACAGTGATTTACATACCAGTAGCCTGTCCAATTTACTTAGAATTTGGTTCTCAATAGTGTTGTCATTCATGCAATTTCCATTTTCAGTAAAATATATAGATAAACACTCATAACAGAGGCTGTCCAAAATGTAAACAAATGAAACCAGTAGCAAAATCCTTGTTTTCTCCTTCAGAATTTCTGATCTCTCCACAAGTTGTCACATTAAAAAGTTTCATCTACATAAATACTAAGCAAATGATAGTCATTGCAGTATATGAAATGTCAAATTATTACCATATAGGTTTAATTTCATAAATATCCAGTACATGCATCCTTTCTAATTAGAGGTGAAGTGTTACAGTACTCAGACAATAATACTAGACATTTTCACTTTTTTTCAAAATATATTTTTTCAGTATAATTCACTGTCAGATACAGCTCTGCTAACATTTCAGCTATAAACTGTTGTGTCAAAGAATGACAAATTTAATTTTGTATGAATCACTCCTTACATTAAGTATGAATTACCACAGTAAAAGTAATACAAAAGAACGGATACATGTGGTTTGATTGTTTCAAATAATTTTTCCAATAAATGAAATGGAAAGTGCTAAGCTGAAACAGATATCTGATTTTTTTTTTTTTTTGGAAAAGATGTCCAAACAATTACTTTATTATTCTACTCAACCAGCAGCTTTCCTTCTTAAGAATTCTCCTAAGCATGCTGCTATACACTTGAGAGGCATAGTTTCATAATGGATCTGATCTACCATAGAAATGATACACCTTAAAACCTATGCTAATAACTGACAAATGAAACCATTGTTATTACTGTATAAAGAAATCCATATGATAATGTGCCCTATTTTTGATGATTTTTCTCTGCAGTTATATTAGTTATAGTGTTCAAATAGTTTGCTTAGAAAAATGGTTTTTGTTTTGTTGTTTTTAAAGTTTATTAAACCATTTTATTTATAAAGTGTGTGTAAAAACACATCTAAAATTAAAAACTATTTTTATGTTTCCTGTTATAGTCAGCATAAGTTTCAAGTCCAGTAATCTCTGGAAATTTTAATGGTAGCAGTGAAAAGAAACCGAGCTAAACAAGATTAGTTCAGAAAATTAAGTTATGTATAAGCAAATCAAGACTGTAGAGAATTCTGATTTACGTATACAAAAATTCACATTTTAAAATTCATGTACTTTACTATTATATTAAATAAAAATACAAAACCTGTATACAAGTTGTGCATTTGGAAGAATCTGCTCTAGTTTGCTTGTGTTTTTTACCCTGAAGCAGAGCACTGCTGGAGATGGGTTGCTGGTAAAGACTTTGATAATCCCACTTGGGAATGATAATGTCATATCACCAGTGATCTTCACAATACATCTAGAAGAGAATGAAAATATCAGTTTTATTGCAACTCATTAACTGCCTAGTTTTAATATTAATTTTAAATCAATCATACTTTTACAATCTGATGAGCTGATTTCAAAGCAGAAAAAAGGCAGACTTGGCAGTGTGCATTTGCAGCCCAGAAAGCCAACTGTATCCTGGGCTGCATCAAAAGAGGCATGACCAGCAGGTCACAGGAGGTGATTCTGCCCCTCTACTCCACTCTAGTGAGACCCCACCTGAGTACTACATACAGTTCTGCAGCCCCCAACACAGGAAAGAAGTGGACCTGTTGGAGCGAGCCCAGAGGAGGCCATGAAGATGCTCTGAGGGATGGAGCACTTCCGCTATGAAGACAGGCTGAGAGCTGGGGCTGTTCAGCCTGGAGAAGGAGAAGGTTCCAGAGAGACCTTATAGCACCTTCCAGTACCCGAAGGGGTTCCAAGAGAGCTGGAGAGGAACTTTTTGCAAGATCATGTAGTAATAGGATAAGGGGGAATGGTCTTAAGCTGAAGAAGGATAGGTTTAGGTTAGATATTAGGAAGAAATTCTTTACTGTCAGGGTGGTGAGGCACTGGAACTGGTTGCCCAGAGAGGTTGTGGACTCTGCATCTCTGGAAGTGTTAAAGGCCAGGCTGGATGGGGCTCGGAGTAACCTGATCTAGTGGAAGTTGTCCCCGCCCATGGCAGGGGAGTTGAAACTAGATGATCAACTTTTTCAAGCATCTTAATGTCAAAAGAGTGCAGAAATAATATTTCCCTGTTACAGGATGAGGATGGTCACCTCACAAACAGGGACATGGACAAGGCAGAGGTGTTTAATGTTTAAAACACTGATGATGGACCAAGGCAGTCTCAGTGCCCTGAGCTGAAGGACCATGACTGCAAGAATGATCAACTCCCAGCCGACCCTGAACTTGTGCAGGATCTGCTGCTTCAGCTGGATTCCTACAAATCTATGGGGTCTGATGGGATTCACCCGAGAATCCTCAAAAAGCTGACTGATGTCATTGCAAAGCTTCTGTTGGTGATTTTTGAGTGCTCTTGGGAATCTGGAGAGGTCCCAGCTGACTGGAGGCTGGATAACGTCCCAATTTTCAAGAAGGGCAAGAAAGAGGACCCCAGAAACTACAGGCCTGTCAGTCTCACTTCAGTACCTGGCCAAATCATGGAAAAGATTATTCTGGGAGGTATTGAAAAACACCTGGAGGCCAATGCAGTCATCAGTCACAGCCAGCATGGCTTCATGAGGGGAAAGTCCTGCTTGTTAAACCTGATTTCCTTATATGACAAAGTAACCCACCTAGTTGATCCAAGAAAGCCAGTAGATATAATCTTTTAGGACTTCAAACGAAGATTTTGATGCTGTCTCACAGGATCCTTCTGCACAAAACGTCCAGCACACAGCTGGATAACCATGTTACGTGATGAGTGAGCAACTGGCTCATGGGTCAGGTACAAAGGGTTATAGTAAATGATGTAACATCAGTCTGGTGACTGGTCACTAGTGAGGTTCCACAGGGTTCTGTCCTTGGCCCAGTGATCTTCAACATCTTCATTAATGACTTGGGTGCAGGACTCAAAGGAATACTAAGTAAATTTGCCAAAAACACTAAATTGGGAGGAGCTGTCAACTCCCTTGAAGGCAGAGAGGCCCTGCAGAGAGACCTTGACAAATTAGAGATGGGCAATCACCAACTGCATGAAGTTTAACAAGGGCAAGTGTTGGATTCTGAACATGGAACAGGGCAACCCTGGTTGTGTGTATAGACTTGGAAATGAGACACTGGAGAGCAGTACCACAGAAAGGGACCTGGGGGTCCTGCTCGATGGCAAGTTGAATATGAGTCAGCAGTGTCCTGGCAGCCAGGAGGGTCAACCGTGTCCTGAGGTGCATCAAGAACAGTATTGCCAGGCAGTCAAGGGAGGTGATTGTCCCACTCTGCTCTGCACTGGTGCAGCCTCACCTTGAGACCTGTGTGCAGTTTTGGGTGTCACAGTATAAGAAAGACTATAAGAGAGTGTCCAAAGGAGGGCCATGAAGATGGTGAAAGGGCCTAGAGGGGAAGCTGTAAGAGGAGCAGGTGAGGTCACTTGGTCTGTTCAGCCTGGAGAAGAGGAGACTGAGGGGAGACATGGTCTTCAACATCCTCACAAGGGGAAGTGGAGGGACAGCGCCAGGATGGGACCTGAGGGAATGGCCTCAAGTTGTGTTAGGGGAGGTTTAGGTTGGATATTAGAAAAAGGTTCTTCACCCAGAGGATGGTTGGGAACTGGAACAGGCTCCCCAGGGAAATGGTCACAGCACTAAGCCTGACAGAGTTCAAGAAGTGTTTGGACAATGCTCTCGGGCACATGGTCTGATTCTTGGAGTGGTCCTGTGCAAGGCCAGGAGTTGGACTTGATTATCCTGATGGGTCCCTTCCAACTCAGCATGTTCTATGATTCTATGATCTCTAATGTTCCTTCCAACCCTAACAATTCTATGATTCTGTGATTCTAAAATCAATTTCAAATGAGGGTAATGTGGCACAATGACAGTGTATTATCACTTTCAACTTGCAAGTCAGATGAAATAAGAAAAATGTTTAGCTGGTTAAGCATACAGTAGTATGGGTGGTTATTTTTCAGGCTTTGAAAACATAGCAGAACTATGCTTAGGCAAGGCCTAAGTAGTATATCAAGCAGTGTGAAAGAGGGAATGAGGTACTTTTAAGCTGTCCAAATTTACATGCAGCACCTACCTGACTGTAATAGAAACCCATCTTATTTTTGTTTTTCTTACTGAATACATTTTTGTAAAGCAAGGATATATGAACTCCTAGTCAGATGCAGGCCAATAGAAAGTGATGTCACTGATGTCAGTTATATCAGGAGAAAAATCCCTGTGAATCCTCCTTCTAATGTATATATATATTTTCCCCCAAAATATTAAAAGTACAACCAGTACATTCTTTTATTGTAACTTATTATATTCAAAACAATTTACTATTTAACTAACTTTGTGGGATCTGCTCCTTTAAAGTAGGCATTAACAGATTCAGTAAGGGCTACTGCAACAGGCACGATGTCCTGGTTTCCAAGTCTGACAGGGCTGGGACCACGTGAAACACCTAGAATACATACAGTGTATAGGTTTAATTTTCAAAAAGCTTAGCAATAAATTTCAGAATGGTTGACTACACCAGTGATTTTTACAAGAGGTTACTACCATCATGGTCACAGCAGAGTCTAAAATATTACTTGAAAAGCATGTTGAAAAATATAAACATAATACAGTATAATCACACCATCAAAACACTGCTTAGCAGCATAGAAAAACAGGACTATCAATATGACATTTTGTAAATGGGCAGACAAGGAAATACAGATGAGACACAGGAACACTGCATTAAAATGGCTACTGATGAAACTGAAGTCAACAGATCCAAAGCAAATTAGATGTTAACTACAATACTTTTAAAAAAGTACCTACTGTATGTGTATAGTATGGAAAAATGTATGATAAAATAATCACAGAAATGTAAAGAATTAAGTTGGGATATGTATGAACATAAATGCATATACATTAATATTACCCCCACATAAGTGACCTGTTGAACATTGTTTTAACTATTTCAGACAACAAAGATTGCAATTTCCGAATAGAAATTGTTGGAGAAATATTTTGCAAATTTTCTAATGCTTACCTAGCAAAGCTTCTGGAAATATGTATCAGTTTATGAGAAAAATAATTACCAGGCCAGTGTCAGCCTTCATGCGTCTGTGCCTACACAACAGTTACAATGCCTAACTATAAAAAGTAACTCAGATCTCAGCTAAAGCTTTTTGAAATTACTGAAATGTCAAATGCAAATTGACAAAAGCATTTGTCATGGGATTTTACTTTTCAATAGTGTTTTATATGTGTACTGGCTATAAGAGACAGTACTTGAAGTTGTTTCTTTTTATTAGTGCAATAGTGTAGTAGAAAGCATCTTACTAATTTTTTTTTGTACAACTGGTGAAACAGCCTGTATTAGATGGTTACTGCAAGTTCTCAGGACAGGATGTCAAAGAGCTGTGTCAAGGTGGACTCATGGTATTTTAGGCTGCAGTAAAGCTCGCGGGTCCAGTTCTGAGACCTTCAGCAGCACTAGCAAATCTGTCTTTGATGCCCTACTACCTGCCTCAGCCCCAGCCACTGTTAACAGCCCTTCAGCTGTGCTGACACAACAGCTAATGAAACAAACATGCAAACAGTTGCATTGACACAAAGAGGTTGCCAAAATGCAGAATAAAATACAGCATCACTGGCCATAAAAAGAGCAAATAAAAGTCTGATCAAATTGTTTTAGTTCAGTTTAGGAACAATGATTTAGGTAATTTTAATATTGGCTAAACTGCTGACATAAAAAATAAATGTATTTTAAAATATTATCTTTATTATCTGTATCTTCAAAGCCTTGTGTTATTTAGAAATACAGAAATGGTTTTATCTCATCTTATGAGAATAAAGATTGTCAAAGTAAAAATATATTTCTTTTTCTTCCAAGAACGTAGTAATGAAAAACTGAAGAATCAAGAGAGACAAATTTTCAGCTTGGTGGGGGAGAGGGGGGAATAGATGAAAAATAGTGTTGTATAAAAGTGACTATATCGAGTTTTGGTGACTTCGGCAACATATAACATGTACTTGAACTTTCAAGCTACTTGTATCTGCCAGACACCAGAAATAGCTAGAGAGATTTGTTTCAAAATAAATACAATATTATTAACTGTAGAGCATTAAGATGATTAGTTAACGTGTAAATCTGCTTCTAGTACAATACCTGGGGGTGTCTCACAAAGCTTTTCAATAGTAGGAAGTGTTCCAATCAAAAGATCATCCTCTATTACATGTAAATGAAACAAAACATGGCAAGAAAACAAAGTATTTAAAGAAAAAAATAGATATTATAGGTGTTAAACAATTTAATAAATAAAAAACCCATTGCAAATGAAAACAAGGCTAAAGCATAAAAGAAATTCAATTATGCATGCCTACAAGTTCATTTGGAACAAAATAATTATGGTTAACTCTCAGTTATTCAGAACAAATGGGATAAGAGAAACACTGGACTGCGTAAAAGCCAAAAGAATACAAACAGTAGTGCAGAGTATATCCTCATGCCATCTTCACTGCTCTTTCCAGGTCTCCAGGACTATTTAATTCATACAATCGGTGCAGGTGAAACTGGCTTTATTTATTTTTGCTAGGCCAAGTTAATAATCATGTCAAACCCTGGTGTCAGTGCATACCTTACCTCCTCCCTCACTTCACAATTTCCCTCTGTCACTGTCTCCAATAACACACACACAGCTGGGGCTACTGATGCTGCTGCCACCAATTTCTAGTTCCTTGGCACCAGTGCAGAGGCCTGAGGAAGTGAGCCTGGATAGACTCTGGCAACCAAAATATCAGTTATCTTTCTATGATGCTTCTCAGCATTTGAGAAACTGGTGGACACTGAACTGTGCCAGCACTGCAACAGCTAAGGCTACATAGACTTTACTGTCTTTGGTCCTGCACAGGGTGGAAAAAGCTGCATTGGTTTCAGGGCAGATCTCCTAAAAGAAGCTGTGCAGATACTCTTCTGAGGTGCTGAGCCTGAGTGAGGAATCCTTGGCATCAGTAACATTCCAGTAACATTCAGAAATACCTGAGTGCTGGAGTTCTAGAAACTTAGAATTTGGGGTTTTAGTGTATAGCAATACATATGAGTCAAGATGGAGAATTTTGGGTGTTGTTTTGTCCTTCTTCACCTTCTTCTTCAGAAGACACTTCACTCTAGGACATGGGTTTAGGTGCTTTTCTGTAATTGGGTGAAAAAGATCCTCATTGCAGGCCTTGGGTCGTCATTATTGGGTCAAAAACATAAAAAATATAGGTATCACCTTGGTATTGGGTAATTATCGCTTTAAAAGACCTTGGAAAGAGTTAGAAGCGCTCCGTTTTACCTTCATTTTCTAAGAGCTCACGGCGCGTGAGTCTGTAAATACTGAAAATAGATAGGAGATAATAAACATTCCAAGTCCAAACTCAAGCTTGGCGTTTCCCACGTCTTTATCCCGACCTTGGTAAAGGAAAAGGAAGAAGCCAAAACCATCACAAATGGTGCCCCGTGTGAGGATTGAACTCACGACCTTCATATTATGAGACTGAGATTGGGAACAAGGATCGCTCGGAGCGAGCGAAGTGGTTTCACCGCCGCCAGAAGCGGCAGGGGCGGCCTCAACGCCACCTGGAGCGGGCAAAGCCGCGCCGCCGCAGCCCAGAAGGGAGAAAGCACCACCCNCCAGTAACATTCAGAAATACCTGAGTGCTGGAGTTCTAGAAACTTAGAATTTGGGGTTTTAGTGTATAGCAATACATATGAGTCAAGATGGAGAATTTTGGGTGTTGTTTTGTCCTTCTTCACCTTCTTCTTCAGAAGACACTTCACTCTAGGACATGGGTTTAGGTGCTTTTCTGTAATTGGGTGAAAAAGATCCTCATTGCAGGCCTTGGGTCGTCATTATTGGGTCAAAAACATAAAAAATATAGGTATCACCTTGGTATTGGGTAATTATCGCTTTAAAAGACCTTGGAAAGAGTTAGAAGCGCTCCGTTTTACCTTCATTTTCTAAGAGCTCACGGCGCGTGAGTCTGTAAATACTGAAAATAGATAGGAGATAATAAACATTCCAAGTCCAAACTCAAGCTTGGCGTTTCCCACGTCTTTATCCCGACCTTGGTAAAGGAAAAGGAAGAAGCCAAAACCATCACAAATGGTGCCCCGTGTGAGGATTGAACTCACGACCTTCATATTATGAGACTGAGATTGGGAACAAGGATCGCTCGGAGCGAGCGAAGTGGTT
>WBMY01015534.1:4672-65160 GCA_013397315.1 Donacobius atricapilla
AAAAAAAAAAAAGAGGAAATGTATTTATAAAAAGGCATTGAACAGTTCATGGCAAATCATATGAAAGGTATCAGTTACTGGGAAGGAGGAAGTAAAAGTTACACACTATAGTACAAAGCATAAGAAAATTTGTTGAAGTGGAAGGGAAGGGAAGGAGGGCAGACCTGAAGGTTTTCATAGATTAAATCCACAAAGATAAAGAACAAAAAAAATAGCAGCTTTTTTCTGTACAGACATATAGATGAGTATCTGAACCGTAAGAAAGTTATAAAAGTGACACAAAAGACAATGTGTATGCAAATGATCCATGGTCTAACATAGAACTGCAAGACCCTTCGAGAAGTCTTAATAATAAAGAGAAAAGGTCAACAAAGCATCATGTACTTGAATCCGGTTACTGCGTTTTTTTTGTCTTCTCCAATTTATGTTTCTAGGTGTTTATTCCTTGCAAGCCTGTGAAGGAATGCAGGCTGCAGCGATGGAGATCTCGGCCGCTTATTTTCAGGTTTTTCATAACTCATGTTTGGCGGGCGGTTGACTTTTTTTGTACGAAATGCGCGTGTTTGTTTAGCTCACCACTGCCAGTTTCGTCCAGAATTCACTGGGATGGGACAGGGGTGGAGGGAGGGCTGGTTCTTTACCCCATCCCTTTTATCTTCTCCATCACAATTAAAAAAAAAAAAAAATCAAATTTTGTCCAGTTTTGAAAAAAGATCTAGACAATTTGACTTTTTTAAGCTGTTTTGTTGTTGTTTTTTTTTTAAATACCAGTGCATGACTGAATAGAACATATTGGTCAGGATCTATTTTGAACAGAGCAGTTGATTACTGTGCTCCTTNATCATTTTATTACGTTTCTCCTTACATAATCAAAAAAAAAAAAAAAAAAAGCAAAGAAACAAACGAAACAAAAAACAAAGAGTTCTCTTTTTTTTTTTGGCAAAATTTGGCAGCGTTGAAAATGGTAACAGCCTTGGACGAATGATGACCCTTTTTTATTCTTTTACATGTTCCTAAAAAGATTAAAGAGCAACATTAAAAATCCAGTCTTTTTTAGTTTAGGGTTTTTTTGTGTGTGGTTTTTTGTTTGTTTGTGGTTTTTTGTTTGTGGTTTTTTTTTATAAAGACCTACAGTGTTAGGCAGGTGCTTGCAGGGGTACTGGGAACCACCTGGCCTGCGATATTTTTGATCTGATAAAAGTGCTGTACGGCTGAACTTGCACGCAGATATGTTTCCCATTATGAAGCAAAAAGAGAGACAGAAAGAAAGAGAAAGAAGAGAGAGGAGAGAGAAGAGAGAGACATCAGATCTCAAGTTTTCTGTTGCTATTAAGTGTTAACATTAAGAGTTTTAAAAGGCCAACTGTGTGCCCCATGACTGGAGTCCTTGACTGAAACGAACATCTGCTTGCATATTGAAAAAAAAAAAAAGAAAAAGAAAAAGACGGTAACTTGTTTACTGAAAAAAGGGTTCTCCCAAGTGCAGCTATGGCAGTTCTGAAGATCCACTGAGGTACAGTAGGCTTTTGAATATATTGTGATTTTCTTTCTTTCTTTCTTCCCCCGATGCCTGTGTCTGTGTGTGTTTTGTTTCCGCGAGGGTGGATCAGCAGGCCGAGGACTGGGGCAGCGGCAGCGCCCTCTCGTTCTTGCGGCCGCCGTTCATGTGCGCGTAGGGCTGCCGCTCCTCGAAGCTGGCCCGCAGCACCACCACGCCGGGGCCGTTCTCGGCCTTGTGTCCTGAGTGCTTGTCAGTGGGTTGCAGGGTGGAGGAGGGGTCTAAAGGAATGCTCTCCATGTTTTCAGTCTCCAGGTCAAGCTCCTCTGTGTCCGGAGGCTTGTTCTCTTCACTGTAGAAGAAGGAGACCTCTTTGAAGGCTGGGTCCAGCTCGTCTTTGATGCTACCGATGATTTCCAGGAAGGAGGGTCTCATTTTCGGGTTGTACTGCCAGCACATGCGCATCAGTTCAAACCTGGGCAGGGAACACACAGGAGAAACATTTACTGAGGTGTTTCAGAGCCATGACTGGGTCAGACCACGGCTTTTAGAGAATCATTCCATTCCGAGGGAAACCAAAGTGACAGAACTTTCACAGGCTGAGATCCCCAGGGTAGTGGGGTCAATACCCATAACCAGCCACTTACTGAAGAGTTGATGATCCTGTTGGATCCCTTCCAACTCACAATATGCTGGGAATCTCTGTGTCACATTTCCACCTTCCTTCTCATCACCCATTTACTCCCATACCTCCTACCTCACCTCTTCTGCTCCCTCCCACACCTCCTGTCTCGTGGGTACTGACAGCCAGAACCATTTCATACTTTTTATTCTGACTTGGTAGTTCTCTTTTTCCTCTTAATTACCCTGTGGTTACTCAGCCATAAGCTGCATGATTGTAGATACTCTTGGAGTATCTTCTTCAAACAACTCATCCCACCCCATCAATACTGACTTGGAAAAAAATTAAAATAGAAAATACACGCAAGGTAAAGCACCGCCCTTTTCCCCTGAAAGAAAAAAACTACATTAAAATTAATTGTAATCCCCAGCGGACATTAGCCAATCTCATTCTCTAATCTTTTTATTTTAAAATTAGCTTGTTTTCATTTACGGCCAGGGATGCATTAATATTTTACAGAGTGTGAGATCATCTGTTTAAGCACATCCATGATTAGATCTGTACAATGTCCCATGCTGGCAAAACAAAACCACAAAATGAAACAGTAATACAGACATAATGAAAACAGCATTTTCATGACACAGCAAAATTGGATATTCCCAGGAGATTGCCCTGAGCTTTAAACATAACACAAGAAAGGATTTTACTGTCTGTGAAGGTGGAATAGGGATGTCTTCTGTTAACACAGCACAGTAATAGGACAAATTTAAATAAGAAAAGGAAGATTAGCATTAATTCTTCGAGCCAATCCTCTGTGTACACAGTGCTCAGAGGAACACGCTGTGTGGAGGAAGTCACTGCTGGCCAAAACTACTACTCTGTGCTAGAATAAGAATGGATCTAAAAATAAAATAAAGCCAAGGAAGATCTCTCAGTTAAGGTAGTGCACGTCTCTGACTCACCTGCCAGCACTTGGACCTGCAGCCCCACTCAGACCCCCTTGGCTTACGGGGTTTATCTCCCACCTCTGCCAGCCTTCCCTTAAGCCAGGTCACCCAAACTTTTAGCTTCAATTCTAGAGAACACCACCACATTTCCAACTTCCACAGATTTTCAGAGCTCAAATGAGCAATTCTATTTCATCTTTTCATTAGCTCTCACTGCCTTGTGCCCTCAGTTTACCAGATCTCACGCATCAGTGCAGGAAGATTTTAAATTAAATAGACAAAAAAATTAAAAAGAATGAAAAATTCCCTCTCTTTTTGTATAGGACCTAAGTTCCTCCCACAGTAACGTCCCTGCTCTAGAACAACCCTTCCAACAGGACTGACACTGAGCTGGAGAACCCTGGGCTCTGCAGCCCATGGTGAGTCTGGAGAGAGTTCAGGAGCCCTGGCCTGAAACCAAACCCCAGCAAAGAAAGCCCCTGCCCAGAAACTCGGGAAATTGGGAAATACTGTTGCACCTCCACTGTGTTCTCAGCTGAAGTGAACCAGCAGAGAGGGCAAGTGGCTGTGTTTGGGCTGCAAACACTGCTGAGTGCTTCAACCAAACCCAAAGCAATCTTCACTGAAGTGCATCTGAAGTGCCCAATATCCCTGCCAGAGCTCCACTGGCACAGCTCCGTGTGAACAAACGTCAGCCACCTGAGAATGGCCTTGTGACACCCAACAAGAGCTGGCAAAACCAGTCTGTGCTGGGAGAACTCCCCGGGTACTCAATGCTGCATTGTAACCGCACGTAGACACGTAAACACTGCCCAAGTCCTGCTTGTTTTTGAGTCTGTGAAAAGCCTTTCAGAGCAAAAGCAAAGCCAGACTATAAAACTGCACCGTACCCTCACCCACAAGCGGCGAGGAAAGCTTGAGACATAAATATATAAAATCCATTTCTGTTACTTCATTGCTGTTTCCCTTCCAGCTGACTGCTGTGTCCCTGAATAGAAGCTTGGCTGGAGCCAGGAACTCTGGATATTCACTGGCGCTGCGCCCCGAGGCCTAAGGGCAATGCTAAGGAGATACCACAAGCAGCGGAGTAATGCATGTGACATCAGCACAAACAAGGACATGTGATGTTTCTTTTAAGCCATTCCAGATTTAAAAACCCTACAGAGTTCCCATAAAAGGATTTTTTTTTTCCTTTTTAACTCTGTGTGTTCGCAGGCGTTGTTTACATTATCTTAAACAAAATAAAAACCTTTCCAATAGACAATGGAGGAATTTACAGGCTGTTAATACAACCTGAGCAGATTTATAAAGTACGTTCCTGACCGGTGGCAAGTGAGCTCCAGGGAGCTGGAGGCACCACCAGGGGTTAGGGGAATAGCCAGCATCCCTCTGTGCATCTTCTGCTCAAAGAACTGAGCAGAAACTGAGTTCTGTTTCACACCGAGAGAATAAAAAAACCCAAACAAACAGAAAATGGAAAGTTCCTATAGAAGCTGCATTCCATTTATGCTTTGCAATGCACTTGATTTGGTGGGGAAAAGCAAAAGGACCTCTCCTCCCCTGCTGGTGCTGTGTGCTGCCAGTGCCTCTGCAGAGCAGACCCTGGGTTCTAAGCAGGAACAAAGGGAAATCAGCACTGCGTAAATAGTCTACAATGCATGTGGGGGAAGCAATCCTGCTTCAAAAACAGAGTGGCATTCCAGCCTCCACAACTTTTAAAAGCCCCATGGGAACGCAGTGTCTGAGAGCTTCAGCTGTACCAAAGCTCGGTGCCACGCAGCCGTCACCTGATGAGCAGTGCCATAACAATGGGAGGACATAAAAACATCACTGAGTGCACAGGAAGAGGAGAAAAACAGCAAAGCTTCTCCTGGCACTGTCTTACTGAACCATCTGTCTTATTGCATGGTTCTGTCTGCAGAGCCACGCGAGCTATGCCAAGAGGGTGTAGCATAAACACAACTGAGGCTTGTTTCACCCTGTACAAGAGTAAAGAGCCTCCAGAAATACCCTCCCCTTTGTGCTTTGCCCTTTTCACAGGGATTCACCACCTTCCAGCCACAGGACAGCCCCCTGTAAAATCCCCCTTTGCCCAAGCATCCTTTGCCCTGCACAGCCACACTGTAGAACAGAACCTCTCCAGCTCCACCTAAAAGCTACTGAGCCACTGCTGCCAGGCCCAGGAGAGCACAGGCACTGACAAGCACGACCAGCATGGCAGGGATGGAGACACAGAGTGTCCCAGCCCGCCTGCACCCTGCAGAATTCATGGGGGCAACACGAGGTCCTGAGGGGAGCTCCTGCTCCGTGGCTGGAGGGTGAAGGGCCGTGTCAACATCACATCACATCACCCGCACGGCTGAAAATAGCAGATTTGGTGACAGCAAGGTTCTTCTCTCTGTTCTGGAGGTTTCTCTCTGTCACACACTCCACAGACAGGTCCACTGATGTTCTGACCAGAATTTCAGTTGCTTCCAAGTCAAACTAATTTAAGGAAGAAAGTCCCTGTGCTTTTGCAGCTACCCTGTGAGACACAGGAGCACAGAGCTCCCCTTCTCACCTGCTTCCAGGCAGCACCAAGCCCAAGTGACCTCCCTGCAGCCAGGCTTTGCTCTTTGGACATCCTGAGTTGATATTAGGAGTCAATACTAAACTATCACAGACCAGTCTCCACCAGCAAGAATTTGCACTGCCTAAAAAACACCTCCCACTAGCACAGACATGCCAAGAAACCTGCCTTTAAACACAATCTTTTAGCACTCTCCACAATGAAGAGGATCCCTTGGTTTACAAAGGGTTTCATAAAGCACTGGAGAAAGCGGTGGCCTGGAACGTGCTGGGATGCAGGGTAAGATCCATGTGCAATTTCAGGGCTCTCAGACACTGTTAGAAACACTCTTCTGCCCATGTCCTAATTTTCCTGCGGGTCCCCAGCTGAGAAGGAGGTTACTGGGCCCTGGAGAGGACCTCTGCCTGCAGACCAGCTCTGATGCTGCCAGCAGCGTGTGGGTGAGGACTGGGGGCAGGGGGAGGTCACCGAGGGTGGCACAGCACTGTCACAGCATCCTGGGCAGGGAAAGAAGTGAAAACGTGCCAAGAATAAAAGCACCACGGGAACATAAGAGGTTTTTTGATTGCCAAGTGCATGTGCAGGGAACAAAGGTGAAGGTTACTCCTGGAGCTCCCTACTGTTATTCGTACAACTGCCTATTTGAATTTCAGCAGATTTGGGTGTCTGTACTAAAACAAAGACAAAACAAACTGAAAGGGAGCAAAAGCAAGTCACAATAAGGTCATACTTCTTTTTTTGTTGGTTTTTTTTTTCTTTTTACATTTGGGATAAAGCCAGGATGTTTTATACTCAACTTTATCACTAAAAAAAAAAAAAAACCAACAAACCGAAAAATCACCACTAATGTGGATGTGCCTTAGGTCTGAGTTCAGCCTCATTCCTTTTTCTGACAGAGCAAAACAGCACAATTCAATGGCAGATTTTTTTATCCTGCACCTCTGCACTGTCAGGCCGGATCCTGCTGGGCAGAACCAACATGTGAACAGCTTCTCCATGAGGAGCAGCACAAGAAAGGCCTTGGCTGTTACACACCGGACAAAGATTTGCTCTGCCAGACTTTAACCAAGTTCTCCCAGCTCACAAGCCAGGATCTTGAAAGTGGATTCATCCAGTAGCAACAGCCCTGGAGCAGAGGAGATTCCCTGAGGAGGGGGAGGAAGGAGAACTGGGTGGGCTGCAGCAGAGAGAACTTCTGGCCTGACTCCCCTCCCACCCCTGCTCAAACCACACACGCCCCAGCCTAACAGGGAATTCCGAATGCTGGATCTCTCCCCAGTGAGTTTGTTCTTACTGCAGAGGTGCTTTCTCCTGTGAACCCAGGGAGCTGAACCCATTTGTGCCCACCCCCATTACACAGCTCTGACCATGTTAAACAATGTCCAGTCAATTCGACTGCCAGGAATTCTCCACAGCATCTCGAAAAGGAAGGAATGTGAAACCAAGGAATCACATGGCAGCTACACCTCCCCCTGCATACACCACCCACCCCCCTCAAACAACAAAACAACACTGCCTGTCATCTGAAACCACAGCCAGGCTCCAGCCAAAAAAGCTATTTTCCTAAGAATCCCAAGCAGCTGAGGCCCTTAAGTGATTGTATCCCTTCTGTGGGCCTCCAACAAATTTCAATAACTGCAAGACGCAGTATTTCCTTCCCAAAAGTCAGTTTGGGAAGTATAATCAAAGCAATAAAGTCTGAACAACTGAAACTGCTGTACACAAAGGCCAGCAGAAGTATTTCAGCAATGTAAAGCTAAAAACTGAAGCTGCTGCACTGCACACCCTCTGCTGCTGCGAGGCTTTGGGTCGATCCTGGGGCAGGGAGAGGTTTTTCTGTGGAAAACCTCGCCCTGTGCTTGCAGGGAAGGAAGCTTTTAGCAGGGGGGATTTGTTTATCTCAATGGGACAAGTGCTGTGGCTGAAACAGCAGATCCAACCCAGCTTCAGATACATTGATTTAGCTGTATGCTGAACTAAAAAGTTGAATTCCAGTTGAATTGACACACATTTCAGCTCGTCCCATGCTCTTTTCTCTCTTTATGCTCAACAGAATTACTTTATGCAGAAGAGTTATGATTTAGGCACAGAGCCTCCTGATGCAGCAAATGTCACTTATGAAGTGACAATTTATGAAGCCTAATTTTATTCGGTAATACAAAGCTTGGACTTTGTTTGCTTATTAGAGGTGATAGCCCAAGGTGAGATTCTGGCCACCAGCAAAGTTGTTTTCTGGAATGTCTCACTACCATAAAATACCGGATTGACAGAGCCTGTTTGAGCAGCCCCTGCCACGACTGTCCCCTCTCACAGCCCCTCCCGTGGCAAGAGCAGACCCTGCAGGGGTCAGGAGGCACAAGCTGTGCCCACAGGGCACCGGTGGCACTTACAGCATGTCGGGACAATTGTCTGGCTTTTCCAGCAGCCCCCCTTCCATGACGAAGCGCAGCACCTGCTCGTTGGTCATGCCCTGGTAGGGCTGCTCCGCCAGCGTGGCGATCTCCCACAGCACCACTCCGAAGGACCTGCAGGGAACAGCACAGTTTTAGCACTCCCATCTTTACCAGGGTGTTATTTCTTACAAGATGCTGAGTGCTGGGTGTCCGTGGGTATTTTCTTTTACCAAGGAATTCCATTTGCTCAAAAACCACGCGCCTGTGGTGACAGTCACAACCCCTCCCTCAAGAGACTGCTGACTTCCAACATCTCTACTCTCGTGAGAAAAGGGCTCAGGTGAGAAAACTCAGTTACCCCTCGGTGACATGCATGTAACTATGTTCTTGAAACAGAGCTTCCAGCTCCTTCCAGATAACTACAAAGGACAGCAGAAGTGAAAAGAGCAGTTTGTCTAATAATAGGAATTGATTACTGGCAAAGGAAGATAAGCATAGTTATGTAATTGGGTAGTTTGGACGTAAGTATTGACACTTTCTAAAAATATCTCCATTTAAAATTAGATTATTGAGCAGACACAGCTCAAATTGTCTGCCCTGCACTGAAGAGTCATCTACTTTTAGAGCTGCTGGGCAAAGAAGGAAAATCTCGATGCTGTCTGACTTGTGTGGTAAAATGCTGAGTCAAGCTGAGTGAAAAACACACAGTTCCACTTGGGGAGGTGTTATGAAAACAGGAGTCCAGCGTCATTAGCTGGTAATGGCCCAGAGGTTTTATCTTTCAGCTCTCCCTGGGATCTAAACTGGTTTGCATCTGGAGCCAGGAGCCACAAAATGCTTTGCAATTGTTTTCCTTTTAGGGGAGGGAGGGACAGGGGGTCAACTCAACATTTGGGTGCCTTTGAAGCTTCTTTGATCGCTGCAGGGATAACAAGGACAAGTCTTGCACACCTACTCATCAGATTAGCCTAACAAGTAAACTCAGGTTGCTCCTTCCAGGCACTACCAGCCCTGAAAGAACACAAAGATGCTGAGGATTTATTTATAGAAATCCACCCTCATTGTGAACAGTATTAAGATTAATTTTAAAATGTCCTCCTTCCCTAATTACAACACAAACAGCCCCGTCTAATTACCTCATTCTTCAGCCTGAAAAGCAATAAAAGAATGAGTTGCTAAAATAAAGCTCCACCCTTCAAACCTCCAGACACTCTTCCTTCCTGCAGTTGCCATTTCACCTTACAGCTTATAAATCCTGGACTCCAACCACTCAACAGGGTTTTGTCTTTTTGACATCTTGGCTTCTAAAACTGATCTCGAAGAACATGGAACTACACGTCACAATATCTGCCCAGAAAGGCAGGAAAAACCATCTCAACCTTTTGTTTACTGTTTGATGCAAATAAATGGCCCCCAAAACAGCCAAGCTCCACAGTTTACACTGAGCAACCTCAAATCTGAAACAATAGGACTCAGGGAATTTCTCCTGGCATGAAGAGACCTCCAATGTATGAAGTCTGGTGTAAAAGTCACTGAGAAGCAATGATCCTTTTAGCCATAAGCAGATCGAGTATATAGATAATATTTCATGACAGTGTTAAGTTCCACTACATTTGGAATTTAGATTGAAATTTCTCTGTAGCTGTGGATACATGTTCTAAACAAACAGCAGATTTCTCATGTTGAGCCCGGTTTTTTGCGCCTCCAGACAAGCACACCCCTGTGAACCAAATTTCAGAGTAAATCACTTCTAACAATTAAGATGCCAAACCATCCCAAGGAGAACCTCTCTGAAATACCTGCGAGTACTGTGAGCCTCCTCTCCATAAAACAATTTTTTTCCTCTCTATGCTTACAAGTAAAAATCTGTCAAGATTTTACTGCTCCTCCTCTTCAGCTTTCCAATCCTGTAATCAGTAAACTACTTTCCATGCCAGGATATTCACTCAGATCGTCCCACTGATGAACTGCAATACTGTTTGCACAATCCTGCTTTGGACTGAGCAACCAACAAATTCCAAATCATGGAATCCCAGGATGGTTTTGGCTGGAAGGGACCTTAAAGCCCATCTTGTTCCACCCCTTGCCATGGGTAGGGACACCTTCTACTATCCCAGGTTGCTCCAAGCCCTGGAATTTCTATATTCTCCAACCTGGCCTTGGACACTTGCAGGGACGGAGCAGCCACAGCTTCTCTGGGCCTCACCACCCTCGCAGGGAAGAAATTCTTCCAAATACTCAATCTAAACCTCCTCTCTTCCTTGTTAAGGAAACACGTACTTCCTGCAACAACTACAGGGGTTTTTTTTGTTTGGAATTTGAGTTATATTTAAAGAATAACAGCACTTAAAGAGTTCCAGGCTAAAAGAAAGCACACACATGGGAACTCACATGGGACATCCCCACTGCCCACCCTGAGCTGCTGCCGAACCCTTTGGAGGCAATGGCTGGACCTGAAAATTCCTGTTGTGTGCTAAGATCAGGCAGCTCTGCCAGCTCCTCACTCCAGGCTTGGTCAGTTCTGCATCTGGGCATTTTCTAGTGATATAGTCCGAATTTCTGTCTGCTTTGTGAAGCCATTACAAGTCCCAAAATTCTTTTACTGGGGGGATTGGCAAAAGCATGTCTGCACTGTTCCATCAGATAAATGGCTGATACAGGGCTTCCCTTCAACTCAATGTGGTTGTTTTCATCCGCTTCCAAGTCTCAGGGTTCCTGGATTCAAAAGTAAGTTACTAGCCATATGTAAAATAAAATTTAAGCATCATTCTGGTGCTTTACTTTCTCACTTTAATTCCTCTTAGGAACTTTTTGTTCAGAGCTGGTGCTGTGATCTATAGACCACTGACTCCAAACTCCTCAAGCTGCTCAAGGAAAATGCAGTTTACTCCTAAAACACCATTCCTACTGACTTCTAGACATTTGGAGGCAATCAGCTGCCAATTCTGTAACAGATCAGCAGTAAAAACATCTTGTTAGGAAGGCAGAGAAACCATAAAAGACAGAGGAGAGGTTTTGCCAGTACACAGCCACCTTCTGCCAAGTCCTCCCTACCTATCTCCAAAAACTGGGGGGTGTGGGAGGAATTGTTCCAGGGGATTACTTCTCCTAAGTACATGCCTCTATTAATAACTGCACAGATACAGCAAGCATGCAGTGTGCTTTGAAAGAAAACCCTGTTTCTGCATCTTGCAGTACATAAAACAAACAAACAAAGTTCCAAATGGAGAGGGATATGCACAAGGGAGAACTCCCCAAAAAGTCTGTGAGTGCACACAACCCATCTGGAGGAAAGTGATGTTATTTACACAGAAAGTTTTGATGGAAAAGCAGGTCAGCACTAGGAACTTTTCTATATTCTTGGCAACTTTTAATGCTTTTCTTGAAGAAGGACAATTTAAAAAATGACAACTTGCTCTTCCAGCTGAAGGTAATGTTTTTCACTGCACAACTGATTTTACAACTAACAGCAGGAAACATTCTGCCACCTCCAGTTCTAGAAATCCATTTAATTCTGCTCTCCCTGAGAGCAAAATTTAACCTCAAGAGTTCTTGCTGAAACATGAACTCATGGAACAAGAGAGTTACCTTTGAAAGACAGGAGAAGCAGTACACTTAGTTAAGTCTACTAAAACAAGAAGAGAGGCTAAAAAGAAGGAGGTTAAAGCAGTTTTTCAGAGCCCTTTTCTGTTACCAGACGTCGGAGTGCGTTGTGAAGACTCCATCTTTCAGCGATTCCGGGGACATCCAACGGACAGGCAGCAAACCCTTCCCTCCTTTCCGGTAGTAATCTGTCTCGTAGATATCTCTCGTCATGCCAAAATCTAGAAGGCAGAAATTCTCTGAGTTTGTGTGAGAAAAAGACGAACATTTCCCCTTCCTACAAGGCAGAGAATCACACTTGGATGTGAGGAATCTGCGCTGTGACTTTGCAGACACTTCAGCTGCTGCCTCAGGGCTGGTGACCTTCCCTCCCAACAGACTGCGCCACTGACTTCAGGGGTGACACATCTGAACAGTTTAAATATAGGAATATGCAAAGTTCCAGCATTTATGCTCAAGCTTTGCAGTAAGATGAGTCTTCTGAAGGTCATGTAATTCACTAATTGTTCCTCAAATGCAGTGATTTTCCTTTAAGGAGCTCCTTTAGTACTTGTAACTAGTGTTTTTAATCAAACTATCTCACATGCTGAAGGAAACACTTCTCTTGGGTTTTTTTTTCCTATTTCCTAAGGTAATTCCCAGTTTCTGTACAATACTCCATTTCAAGTGCTACAGCGGATTATGCTGTTCATTTGTGATTAACACACCCAAATATTAAAGACATACTTCCAGTTTATATCCATGCTTAGCTGGAAATTCAAAAGCATTTGCAAGACTTGCATCTAAAAATGCTCATCCCCCTGACTGTAACTCAGATTTATTCCAGTGGTTTTTCTTCTCTATAATTAGCCTGAGACAGAACTGCTGGGTCTCACACTTGCCTATTGAAACCCGTTACTTCGTTCTCAGACACCAACCAGAAAGTTAATTTATTAAGAGGTCATCAGTCCTCTGACTGATATTAAATGCTGTCTGATGACACACAGGGCAAAATCCATTTTTACCAACACAGACCTGCAATTGCCCCTTTTTTCCCCAGGAAATGTGCACAGAACTCCCCCTGCTCTCTCAGTTATCACCAGTCTGCGGTGAGTGACCAACCAGGCGTAGCAGGGACACCAGCACCCTCGGTGATTCTGACTAAAAAGCCCATCTGTGCAGCTCTTCCATCACTCCCACACACCAGGGGGACTTTATCCCAGCTGAATGGAAGATTCTTTCAGAATGTAATGCAAATAAGAAACAGACATGCAGTGAGCACAGGGTAGTGTGGCAGAAAGCTCTTCCTCTGAGATGTGAACAGTCTGAGTTGGCGTGTTCCAGCCAAGATGCTCCTGAACTGTTTCTGCATGAGGGGATTTTCAATGCTGCTACACAAACAAGAGCAGGGCAGCACATTTACAAAATGCTTTTGGGGTAACCATGAACACGTTAAAGGGAATAAATGCACCGTATCTTCAGTTTACAGAATTGTAATACAAGCTGATGGGGGCAGGAGGAGAAAACTGGAATGGGAAGGATTTAGGCTGACTTCCCACAAACCTGCAGAAAATACACAAAATCCCCAAAAGATCTTATTTCCTAATTAACTGACTCAAAATGAAATCATTTTTTCTTTCTCCCAAATGACAGGATTACTTACACAAATTATCAAAATAGCTGAGTTAAGCTCAGAGAAAAAGAATTAGTTTCCTACAGCAGAAGGCTGTTGCTATACACGTTATTTTAATATGCACAACTCAAAAACAGCCAACAGCTTAAAATCACTCTCTGGAGAGAAGACTGAAAAAACTCATCTGACACTATTTTGGAGGGATGGTGAAAGGGAAAAAAAAAAAAATTGGTGATCTAACAGCAGAGCAGAAGAAAAGCTATTCAGCTGTCTGGGAAGCAGAACTCCAGTTTAGACTGGAAAGCACCCAGCTGAAGTCATTCCACTTCCAACTCAGATATGGTTTAAAATGATCCTAAAATTCTCAGTCTTGAATCAATAAACAGGAGGTAAAATTATTTTTGTGCATTAACAGAGACATGAATGACACACCAGTGGTAACTACACCATCCACCCAGTTGTCTGCAGTACCTGAACCTAAATCACTTCCTCACCAGCTCTTTTTAAACCCACATGCTGTACCGTTGCCTCACTGGAACAACAGCAAGCAGAGGTATTCCAGAGGTTTCAACTCAGCGTTAACTGCTCACAGGTCTTAAATCACAGCAAGTCCTCACAAGGAACACATTTCATTCTGCAGATACTTAAACTAGAGCTCAGATTAATAATTAAATAAATAAAAAACCAGCCTTTTAAGACACTGATTTTCCAGGATGATTCGATGACCTGCCTAAGGGTCAGGACAGCCCACCTCCGATTTTGACTGTGAAGTCCTCAGCCACCATGCAGTTCCTGGCGGCCAGGTCCCTGTGCACGAACTTGTTGGCGTTGAGATAGGCCATGCCGTCAGCGATCTCTCCCGCCATCTGGATCATCTTCTTCAGGGTCGGGGGCGCCTGCCCGGGGTTGTTCTGAGCAAGAGGAACAGCCAACAGTTAACAGACCACATCCACTCTCTTGTGAACACACTGTTCTTGTGCACTCATGTTCTGTTCCTTTAATTTATCCACGTTTCAATTTCTAGATCAAGGGCAAAAGCTGCTGAGCTCATTTTCCACAAAGGCTGCTGTGATTTCAGTGGCAAGTGACCTGTGTGTCATCTTTATCCTTCAACCCTGTATCACACGTGACAATTTTAGCTGGTAGACTGATGGCCTATGCATGAGAGTTTGCTCAGGAGCTAGGACAACAGATACTTTCCAGCAGGGGCAAGGGGCAGGACACACAACATGAAACCATTATCCTAACACGTGCTCTTACACCAGCCAATTTCTGTAATATCTTGATGAGAAGGTAGATCAGACAGGAGATCTAATGCAAATCTGGAAAAGAGGACTCAGTGACACAAGAAGGGACCTATTCCATGAGACACCCTGGGCTGCCTCATGAAAGAGCTGCTGGAGATCACACAACAGCTCATGTTTTGTCCTTAGACCGAAGGAGAAGGGCAGGAAAGGCTAATTGCCTGCTGCCTCCAGCGTGAGCCTGTCTTGTTCAGAATGATTCAAACTGAAGAAATAAACATCCAGCAACTCATGACTCACCTCCGTGTCTGGCCTCAATGATCTCAGGTAACTTTTGAGGTCCCCACGTGTCATCAGCTCCATGATAACCAGTGTAGGCTGGCCCTGAGAAACAACACCAAGCAGCCGAACCTGGCAGAGGAAAAACAAATGTTCAGTGCAAGTATACAAGTACAGCTAATTATCATTTATTCATGTTGATATGTAGCCCTGTGGGAACCTGTGGGAAAGGTCTGAATGTAGATTTGGTTCCACTTTCTGGCTGAGTTTTCACGATAATATTACAAAGCTGCGCAGAGTTGAAGCTGAAATCCCCAATTCCCACTTCAGTCAGGGCAGACATGCCCGGCACAGCCTCGCGTCAATGAGCACCAGGGCTGGGTGAGCCACAGCCACATCTTCAGGACTCACCACATGGTGACAGTTGAACTCCTTCATCACCGAGGCCTCATTCAGGAACTCGATCCTCTCGCGCATGCTCGCAGACTCGTTGACCGTCTTGATGGCCACCCTGGTCTCTGGCTCATCCTTCACCACTCCCTTGGCTATTCCCTCGTACACCATTCCAAAGGAGCCTTGCCCAAGCTCCCGACACATGGTGATCTTCTCCCGGGGCACCTCCCACTCGTCTGGAACATACACTGAGGGGAGAGAGAATGGCCGTGATGTTCCACTGCTGCCCATGTTGGGATCTCTCCCTGCTCCACGACAGCAACTGCCCCAACAGTTCTGGTGTCCAAACCCCACACAGAAAGCTGAGACCTTGCACCACGTGTGCCAACAGGCCAGGGTCTGTCCCATACAGAGGCAGGGGGATGATGGCATACAAATAAATCTAAAAGAAAGGTGGACTTGAAGCGGCCTCACTATGGTACTGACATACTGGGATAGAAGTAAGGAACCTCAAAGCACAAAATCAGGGTGGGAAGAGGATCAAATCAATGGTTTAGATTAATTCTTTTCTTGGAATCCTTGCTCTTCTAATTCTCCCAGACAGCATCAAACATACTTGATCATCTGTATCAGTTCAGTGTCTGCTGTGTTCTCTATTAGCACTGATTTTATGGCTAGAGGGAAGCAGACTCTGATCCAGCAGTTCTTTGCATGGCACTATTCTGATCCCTTGCACACACACCGTTGCACCAGCAAAGGCAGAACTTGCTGCTGCTGCTGCAGGTCTTTGATCTGAGGCAGAAGAGAGCTCTCAGAAGGTGACTGCCAGGAGGCAGGACTGCCTCAGGCAGGAAAACATCCAAGTACTCACTGATGCTGCTGCCTATCAGTCACCAAAGGAGGGGACAGTTGTGTCACATGCTCTGCATGGGTGAAATGACAGGATGAAAACAGGATTATAGCATGAACAGTGACAGATCTTTAACCCTAATGGTGTTGCTATGAAAAATAACACTCCAGGTAAACTCATTAGCCTCCTGGGGCCTTTTGGAAATACTATTCCAGCAAAAATTCTACAACAGCAGCACCAAACTAAACCATAAACAGAAAAACTGAGGCCTCAAGGACATCTGTGTGACGTGATTTCTTCAAGTAGTGGGTTTGTTTCAACAGGGCAAAACAGAGCTTAAAAGGGCAAACGTGAAAGACACAAGTTCATTCATTCTTCCTTCATTCCAGTGAAAGCACCACTGGAAGAGTAGATGATAATCTGCAAGTGAAATCAGTGAATCAAATTTGCCTCAGCTGGACAAAAGTACAGTAGAACAATTCAAAACCTCCCCAGTCTGAACAGACAAGTGGCCTTTATGAATTAGCAATTCTAGGTTCCAGGGCTGTCCTAAGAAAATAGAGCAAGTGGCTTTAGAGCATGCCTATTAGAACTTGATACCGTTCAGTGTCAGACACCAAAAACATAGGACAGCAAAAGCATCACAAGTTAAGGTCACACTCACCGTCTGAGGCACTGAAGTACTCGGGGTTCACAGAAGCATAAAGTACTCCATTGCCCAGTCTGTCACTGTTTCTGTAGAAATATTGGGGTTTATATCGGTTATCTTTAAATCTGAGTATATTTCAGACCATCTCTTCTACAGCTTTTCCACTGCTTGCTCAAGCACAGAATATTATTTACTGCATGTGGAGTTTTTCAGACAAAGGGGACAAACTGAGGTCTTATCTCCCTCACAAAATCAATGGGAACACAGTCCAGAATAGCTTCCCAGGAATTCTAGAGTTGTCTCTGTACCAAATCAGCACCAGGAAAATGTAAACACAAGGTACTTTTAGCTACTGGGTAAACTTCTTTTAAGAAAGGCAGCTATATATTTATATACCAGGAGACCTGTGGCTGAGAATGCACTTTACCATCACCAGCTCTGCCGTGGGAGTGAAGTTTTTTAGCAAAAGACATGACTCTTATTAGTGGGGGATTCCACTCAAGTATTTCCTAAGTGTTTCTAATATTTTATTTTAAAACCACCCAATGCCACATCTCCCAATTTTACTGGGGTGATTTTCAGAATAAGACAAGTAATAAATGCACTTTGAGAGCTTTTCCAGGAGACAGGCTCACAGACAAAATACTCTTGTGTTAGAACAACGGTTTAACAAGAAAAAATTATCAGGAATTTCACCTAGGAGAGCCTAAGGGAGGCAAAGCAGGTATTATAATCGCCAGAGACAAAGCCCTTTCTGGAGAGCTCGAACAGATCTGGTACCACTGTTTCCAGTGCTACCAGTGAATTAGAGCTGGAAATCATGGGATACTCAATAAGCATAATTAATGTGAGAGTAATAAAAAAAACTTCCATAGCTAGAAAGTTGCAAGACAAACATTTGTACTGCTATTAAGTTCTTGTTATGTGTTTCAATGCGATAAAAAAATAAATCACTAGTTACAAAAAACAAAACTGAGGAAAACAAATTAACAGAACAGCTCCAATGACGGTCCTTGGCCAGGATATAATTTTTTAAGTGGATGTAAAGACTTAAAAACCCTCTAGAATTTCAAAAACATCCGATTAACCTAAATGGACCTAACTTTTCATGATTTATACTGATCCATATTTCAGTCAAATCTTCTGATTATACAGGTCCAGTGTGTGCCATCATTGCCCCACTGGTACGTTCCTCACAAGCCTTCCTCTTCCCACTCAAACATGATACTGCAATAAAAACCCTTCATATCTCCAGCAGCAGCAGCCAGATGCTGGTAACTCTAAACCACCTCCTTTTCCATACCAACGAGGCAGACTCTACCTCAGCCTCTCCACTGCTCTGAATGTCATTTCTCTTTTTAATTTCTAACTTGCTCCATGGGCACAGATTTGAAAATAAACCATTCCCCTCCTGCAGGTTTAAGCACCAGCACATGGAACTCACCTCTTTTTGTTAAAGACATAGAGCATTATCAGCAATCCCCCAAGGATGAGCAGCAGAGCAATAGGGAGCACAATTACCAAGTGCAGGAAGTTTCCATAGTTTGCTGCTGCAACCAACAAGAAAAACAATTGTATCAGGGTTTCTATAAAGCTCTTTTAACAAAGAAACATTCAAAACCCACTCAGCGTATTTCCATATAGGGAAGAAATCAAAGTTCTCATTTTCTTGTCTGATGTGGAAAAATGTACTTTGAAACCTTCCCTGACTGCAGATGAGTGAAACAAGAAAGCAGACACTGAAAGGCATTAATTTTGTACAGAACAGTGTCTGTCTGGGCTTTGTTTTCACAAGTTATGCTTAAAGGACTTGCATTCCTCAGTGAACAATATCCAATTGTTCACTTGTACATTCACCTTTTTTCCCAGCTTTTGTTCACCTTGCAGCTGCTTATATTCAGAATATACATGCACTGTTCTTTACTTCAAATTGTTCAACGGTCAGCAACCAGAAAACCAAAAAGGGATAAAAGATGGAGTTGCAGTTTTCTGGGGATATATCTGCTCTACAGCTAAACACAGAATGTCTTAAAGAGGGTCTCTGGGGGCACGTTCTTCTAAAATATAAATTACTCCCATTGTCAGGACCAGCATCACCCTTTCATCAGGACACTTTTTTTATCAAATGTCACTCAGAAGTGGTCAACCTGCCAGTCAAAAATCTATACAAATGATTTGTTTCTCCAATTATTTTGCAATTTTAAGCAGGTTTGCCTCGTTGCCCCAGGTTTTGTACATGGCAGCTCCATGTTGTCACAACTAGCATCACATTCCCAACATAGCTGCACATCCCAGGAAGCCACAGCAGGATGTTCTCCACACCCACACCTGGCTGCACCTCTCGGACACCCAAAGCTGCAAGGAAAGGACCTCACACACCCCTCCTAGCTGTCAACACTTGCCAAAAAAAAAAAATGGACCAGAGAAGAGTTACCAAAGAACCATCAGCAAGTAAGAGGAGTGTTCAGGGGCAAGGGGCTCAGACACCCAGTCACATGAACATCAGGAATAATTAAAAAGACAATAAATCCCCAATTCAACACAGACTATAAACATTTGTCTTACATTTGGGCTGCACATAGAAAGAGATGGGCTCAGTCCAGGACCCATTCCCAGCTAAGGAAGTGGCCTGAACTCTGGCAGAATAATTTCCAGGGTTCAGGTGAGTTAGTTTAGCTCCTCCAAGCTTCTTGTATTCCTGTCTGGAAACACATTCTCGCTTCTCCTAGAAGAAAAAACAATTGACACATGTTATTATCTTCACATTCTGGAGAAAGCAATATAGCTGCAGGATAAGCTCATTTTTATAACTAGGTGCCCCACCTGATCAGTTTTACTTCAAACACCATAAGGAGATACGTGAAATTTAAGAACTCAAAGCAAATGAAGGAAAGACATGCTGGCAGGTGCTGGGTGTCTGGAATCACAATTTGTGTTTGTGTAGCACTGGACAGGAGCATGTTAAGAAAGATCCTTTTTTGTGTATAAATTAGGAGCTATGAGCAGTGATGTCAAATCCTCACCTCGCCGTGCTGCCCATATTTGATTTCATACATCAGGATCAGCCCATTTGGATTTGCAGGCTCCAGCCACTTCAGGTAGACGGTATTTTCCTCTTTTGCTTCCCATGATACCGTTCCTGGAATGTTATCTGCTCCCTCTGTAAAATATTTACAGGTGAAGTGAGAAGAACACCTATGACTGAAACAGGAACTTTGGCAAGAGTTGAGGAAAATGGAAGGTTCATGATACTCTTCAGGTGCAGAAGCTCTGCAGCAAGAGCCACTCAAACCCAGGGAACAAACTCCATTGGCCACGGGCCTGCTGGAGATGAGCTCAGTCTGAACTACTGGTTCCCAGAAAATCAGTGCAGAGCATACAGCACCACCAGGCATGGACTCTGTGTGCCAAAGACCCTGGTTATCAGCACCTGATTCTTCCTTCCCAGCTCTCCCCAACACCGAAACAGTGCAGGGAGCTATTCCCACCAAATGGCTGCCAACAGCTGTAAGCACACAACATCTGCCCCACTGACAGCCTTTTCCTAAGTCATAGGAAACAGTCGTCCCCATTTAAAACAAGAGTCTCAGCAGCAACTCAGGAACTGCTTTATCCCTATTTAGTTCTGAATAATTTTATGTGACTTATTCAAAACTTAACAGGAACATGAAGCGCGTTTCAGTCTGGACTGAAAAAATACTACCTTCTCAAAGATCTCAAAGATAAAAGATTGTTTAGCCTTTAATTTTCAGAGGCATGTGTTAAAAATCTGGGAACACTGCTCTCCTTTTCCCTGATCTCACAGATTTCCTTATTTCCTTGAAATAAGCAAATACGTTTTGTTTTTGTTTTACTGACACAGCTGGATCTGGATTTTGATAGCCTTTCCTTCCAGAAACAAAACAAAATTGCTACCATTTTGCATCCAATATCCCCAGACATCTGCTGGAGTCAGAAGCTCATTGTTGGATGCATATGAGCTTACACTAAAATCATCTCTATTCTTCTACAGTACAATCTGCTAAAGTCCCAAAGACGAGCACAGCATTCAATGCTTCCTATTTGAAGTAGTCTAGAGGCCAGGGACTGGGCACAAAGAAACACAGTATTCCTCCTGTTCCCAGGCTGGACAAATGCATGGTCGTTCTGTGACAGAAGAAACATTTGGCAAACATTCCCACCAGCAAAACTCCAACATCTGCAAACAGTTCCGAGTGAACACAGCAAAACCAAACATTAGCAGAGAAATGTTGCCGTGGCTCTATTCAGCACACAGGGAGCTGAGGAACAAAACCTCTCAGCCCACCATGTCTGGGGATCTCACTTTTATTGCTGGGAAACGAAGTCTCTCCTAATTATCCTGGCAGTCAACTTCTCCCTTTCTCCAGCTCCCAGCACAGACTCAAACACATCACTCAGTACAGGCAGCACACCAGTCAAGGACATGGAACAAAAAAAATCTATCTAATCTAGCTCCAATTTATGCTACTGCATAGAATGTTTTTTACTAAACCCCAGTGTAATTCTAACGGGTTTGGGAGAGCTTGTCCCCCCGAGCTTGATCTGTGCCCAGTAAAGGCAGAGCTGGCCCCACGTGAGCATACCTGAGGGCATCGTTCTGGCGAACACGAAGTTGGACGCGCTGCAGCCCAGCGTGTCGGCCTCGTGGTTGCAGCTGTGAATATCGATGCGGTAGAGAGTGAAAGGCTGGAGATGGGAGATCACGGTTCTCTCCTTGCCATCCACCTTGGTCTCAAAGAAGGGATATTCCACCTCACTCTCCTCTGCATCAGAGGCGTTGGTGAAGTGGTCGCTGCCGGTCGCGTTCCTGTTCCGAGCGGCCAAGGTGGCGTTGGCGATTCGGAACACGTCCCTCCGCTTACGGTCGGGCCTGTGGAGCACACACAGGGACAGAAAAGGGCTCTTTAGAGAAAATCCACTTCTTCTCTAGCGTTGGGAAAACTGTGCCAAACACCCCAGTGAAACAGGCAACGGCTAATAAAAAAGCTAAATAAAGGAAACTGCAAAACAAGAGGAAAATTTTCTCTCAATCTGAACCTGCCAGGTGTCAGCACATCTCATTTCTCTCTCTTTTGGTCAGGAACCAACCAAAACTCTGAAGCTCACACTGAGTCCCAATTTGAATGTGCAAACTTCTGACCTCACACAATACACCAACCAGCAATGAACAGCTTCACCGTTACTCAACAAGCATCCTGGATTTGTGTTTCATGACAGTAATGTTGACGCTTAAAATGGAAATCAGATGCTAAAGGTTGAAAAGGTTAGGGGGGGGAAAAATTGTTTTGAAGTTCGCTGGATTAGCAAAGGAAGCTGAGCCCACTGAGAGTTAGCTTTGCAGTTGTGATGAAATGAGAATGTATTGCACTGAAAGGAGAAACCTTGGAAGGCAGCTGAAGGCCGTGAAGGTTCACCACCACTCGGGTGGCCATCTGTGTATCTCTGCTTCTCTCACCCAAAAAAGAGCTCTGCAAAGGAACAATCCTCCTATGTAAGAAAACTCAGCACTAATATTGTGTAGAGGCAAAAGTTCAACAAGCAGCTTTGCCTCACAGGCAACTGGGTGAAATTTAAGCAGAGTGAAAAAGTTGAGGATTTACAGCCACGCCATTGCTTTCTCAAGCCCGGAGAACTGCTGTAGTGGACGGCCCCAAGTGACAGGACAAGGATCAAGATACTCCCAGAACCACACGGATCAGGTAAGCAACACCCTGTGGCCATCCCCTGGACCTGTCCCTTGGTCCTGCCCCACATCTGAGGCTGTTCTCACCGGAGCACCAACTACACAGGGCAGTCTGGCTTTACTGCTCCTGCTCCTTTGTCTCCGAGGGCTGCAGGAATGCTCACGCCTGGAAAGCAACGCCCCCGGGGAGGAAAAGGACAAAGTAAGAGGAGTCACACTACAGAATCGATTTGGGTTTGAATCCTATCCCTGAAATCACCTCACCACTGCCCGTGGAACACCCGGCCAGTGCAACAGGTACCGAGGGCATGAGGACCAACAGCTCTACCAGAGAGCACGTTACAAACCTGGCAAATGAGGCCTCCCCGAGCACACAACAGGAGGAAAGATGACTCAACAGGAGAACTTAATTCACTGTCAAATATATCATCTGAGTACACGCAGCAACAGAGCAGCATGCTGCAGAGAGAGCCAAGAACAGGCTCACTCAGTTTTGAAACCTTCTGGCAGAGGTTGGTTGAGTTTTTTTTCTTTAGGAGTTCACTACAAAAATTTCCAAAATCCCTTTACTAGGTCGTGAATAGTCCTTTTGACACTCTAACCACCATGTAAACCATGTCACAGAAATAAACACAGACAAGAAAGAATTTCCTAAGTTAGCAACGAATTGTTTGAAGCAACACACAAGTGAATACCTTGTCAGTTAAGGCAATTTCATAGGATATAAGCATTTGTGCCTCATCTACACTGGTATCTATGGAAGTTACTAAACCTATTCACCTGCTTACAAGGTGTATTGATTTACTGCTTTAGCTCAGTGGAAACAACAAACTTCTCATCAGTAAAGAGTTGGATGCCTAGCCCTGAACTGATGAACATTTGCACAGATTCTGTGGTTAAAGCAGTGAAAATAAAAAGTTCATTTTCAATCAACCACAAAAGCATGTGCCAATGCAAGAACCCAAAAGGCCTGACTTTATCACAGCTTTTAGAGGATGCATGGATCTTCCACTCTTTGGTGGTATCTGGGGGTGGAGGGGAGTAGAGCCCGACCTTGTCTTTGGAGAAAAACATAAAGGAACTTATTGGTGGAAACTACCTTTGTGTCAGGAAGAGAAAAGAGCTGCAGGATAACCACAAGGCAAATGTAATTAAAACACTGTGAGATTTGACATCAGTGCTTTTCAGCTTCCTGCATTCATGAAATGCAGAGATACAGGCAAAAAAAAAAAAACAGCATCCAAAGAAGTAAGGAAAAGTCTAGAGACAGAAACTTGAAAAATCATTTATTCCATTAAGGGAGAGGAAGGAAAAGAAATGCAAGGGAAAATGAAAAAAAAAAAAAAACAAACCACTAAAAAAATTAAATCAAAAGGATTAAAAAAACTTGGGCTATTTAACAGCAACGCTCACTCTTTTTCTACTTCATGGCAATTTTAATGTTACTGTTCAGACTACACACAGAGCCTGTCCCATCCTGCTCATTAGAGAAACAAAAACCTTGAAGAAGGAACTCATTCTCCTCTAGTAGTGTGTCTCTTCAAGACAAGAGTCCTGTTTGAAATTCACCGTGGCACTAATACACATGGGGTCATCCAGAAGTTGCACAAGAGATTAGATCAACAGACTTCTTAATCTTAAAACCCAGTCAAATACTTTCATGCTGTATTACATGCTGCAACTCTTTCATAATAACCTGCAGACAGGTAGAATGCTGGAAACAAATACTACTACTGAGGCTTGCATTAACACATTAATTAACTTCTCCCTTGGGAAAGAGAGAAAAAAACCTGACATCAAGTAACAAGCTGCTTAGATTTGTCCCATGGAGATGTCTCACCAGCTCATAAACTTTAATTTCCCTGACATACACTCTCTTAAAAGTTGCTTGGCTATTGCTGAGCATTGTCCCTTATCTGTCCCTGCTGTTACAAAAGACCCTAATGGCAGTAATTTAAGAGAAAAGGACAAGCTTTCAGGAAATTCTCTGTGAACGGATCAGTTTATTTGTTACTGAGTTCAAGGTTCTATGAGTTTTCTTGGGAGTGGGGCAGGACTGCAAGAAAATTTGGGAGAAAACACCACATTTTGAATTACAAATGTTTGGGGAAATAGGAAAATCTCCTGTGCAACAGACTTTCAAGTAGTTTAGACTTGACATACGGCTTTCAAAACTCCTCACTGTGCAATTTCATGAAGTCCAAAATCAGATCTTGCAATTTCCCATGGCTCAAGATTGACATCATGACCTGACATGGAAGCTGTAACTTCCCTGTACCTGATCTTGGCTGCTGCTTCTCATCATCACCGGAGAAACTCTGCACAAATGCGCGGTGTGACCCAAACACAGCTCAGATAAGATACTTCACACCTCCCAAGAGAGGCAGTATTTAGTTCCTCATTTTTTGGATAAAGCTTAGAAGCACTGCGAATATTGAAGTCTCAACCCCAACAAGTCAATCCAACACATCCTTGAAGAAAGGTCCAAAAAATCCCAATGGAGAATGATATGAACCAGCATCAATGAGCAGCAATGCCACACCTTAGAGTTCTCACACCCAGGATTTGACCATGGGCTTCCCCTGCCAGAAGGGAGAATGAGACAGGGTGCACCACTGAGATCTAGCAGTGTATTAGACTGTAACACAACAGCTGTACACTGTGTGCCCTGCCACAGCATCCAATCATCCAAAGTAAAAACAGTTCACCTGAAAGATAAATTGGAAACTCAAGGATCAAAACCACCAATTAATTCAGTAGGATCTACTCTGTATTGCAGCACAGAATCATTACAATTCCACTTAACATGTAAGCAGGTGTTTATCATGGGAGAGTGGAAATATCTACATTTCTCTGCAGCGCTGACCCAGGAAACATGCAAGCCTTTTGCAATTAGTGCAGTGAGAAAAGAAAACCAATTTCAACTCTGTGAGGTGACTGTGCCCTTAATTTCAAAGATAAATCTTCAGATTAGGAGCACAAGCACTTAAATGGTTATTTAGAGAAAAATCACATATGAAACCCTTTGTCTGCTTCATGTTGCATCTTTGAAACCCTTACAGACAACAAGCTCCTTAAGTGACTCTTGAGTCTGAAAAGAAACCATCACTGAAATCCTTGATCAATACAGGTAAGAACCCTTACTATGCGCTAGAATTGAAAGCAAGAAGTGAAAATTGGCCAATAAGAGAAACCGCAAAGTCGGGCTGTGGATTGTCTCACATGAGAGGAAAGGAAATGTTTAGTGTTTCATGTGTTTTTGTTCTCTTTCATGTCCAGGAAACCTCAGTTCTAGAAAATGTTAAAAGATTAAATTATCAGCCCAACTTCCAAAAAAGTGGCCAAAATCCATTACCTGGGGACAAAGATGGAGTTATGAAGGAAGTTCTCAAACACTTTCCGGTACTCTGCTTCCTCCTTCTCTGCTTGCTTTTCTGCCTCTGTCTTGGGACAAGCACAACAAGGTCCTTTTTCTCCCCCACAGCCCTCTGGCTTGGTGGGCTCAGTGGCTTCTTCTGTATCAATGGTCCCATCAGCATATCTTCGAATTGGGACTTTATCTTGAAAGAAGAGAACAGAGCTGGTTTCCTTCTCTCCAGATCAAGCATACAGCAACAATCCAATTCACCTATTCCCTCTACTCGGTGTTATCTAGCTCTCGCCAGTGAAGAGCCCTGGCAGGCAGAGTCCCAGGCATTTCGACACAAGAGCATTCAGTTCTCCCTACCTTTGGAGCAGTAATTGTGTCTGTACAGGTAACTGTCCTGAGGCTGCTGCTGCCAGCGCACGATGTAGTAGGAGAGGTTCCCATTGGGAAGAGAGGGAGGATTCCATTTCACAATCAGCTGGGATGAGGAGTTGGATGCTGAAATAACATCCAGGGGAATGGACGGCACTAGAGAAGGAAAAAAGAAAGAAAAAAGAAAGGTATTTAAATCTAGAGCACTCTACAGTATATTTCCATCCGAGTTTTTGAGTGAATCCCAATGTATTTCTATACTGCAGGGAAAAACACCACCTTATTCCAAAGAAAGGATTTTCTACTTATGCCAACAGTTAAGGCTTCAACTGCAACCAAGTCCAAACCCAAAGTTGTACTTAAATTAATCTTTAAATGGAACAAAGCCTGAAATTCTAACTCCAATAGTTCCTAATCAAAGTCATAGCTGAAAAAACAGAGTTTTAATTCAAATTTTAATACTACTTTCATAATCAGTGGAACTGCTAGCACTATGCACATCATCTGCACATAGATTTTATTTCTGTATGAACAACAGAACTTGCACAATATTGCACTAATCACACGGGCAGCATTATCAACCTCTCACCCCAGAGCCCAGCATCTCACCTGCAGCGTTGGTTCGAATATATATAATTTCACTTTTTGCCCCATGAATATGATGATTTTCCATCATTGTGAGGGTAACAGCCTTGACATAAATGGCATATTGAGTCCAAGGTTTCAACCCCTGCAGCAGAATTCCAGGATTGTTCTCTTTGTTTGGTGGCAGGTCAACATCAACCATGTTCCAGCTATTGGAGCCACACGCATCTTGCCCATCATACTCTGTCACATTTTTGAATGGCCTGAAATATTCAAAGAAAAAAGTAGAACAAGTATTTATTTCTCCCTAATACTGTCATATACGTATGAGAGTGCCTCACTTCAAAGTTGCTCAATGAAACAAATAAAGATTTCTTGCTTTCCACAGTAGAATATACCAGAAAATAAACAAATTGTATTTCCAAGCAGTACAAAATTCAGAGTTCAGTAGCAAGAAAACACAATATCTATTATTTTTACTCAAAACAGGCAGTGAAATGCTTCAGACATATTTAGACTTTAAATAAACATATATCAAAAAGAAGCAACTCAAAACAGTTATTGATAGGGGCCAAGCTTTTTACCATAAAGAACCCAAAGTTCCAAGACTGCCCTTGACCAGTCCAATGGGCTTTTTACCCTTTTATTTCCACACAATATAAACACACATATAGTTCTACTTTTCACAAGTTGCAACACTGCTGCAAGAGCACACAAACTCTTGTTATTAATGTATGTTCACTTGCCAGCACTGGCTTCATTATGAAATGTCACACTGATCTTTTCCAAATGATGCTGGACAGGAACATTTGTGCTTCCATGTCTCACATCTTTGCTCCATGTATCACTCCCAGCATTCCAAACCTCCCTTTCGCACCTCCAGACTGCTTGGAGAGTTGTTTTTGTACTCATTTGGGGTCTTTTATTATTTTAAATCTGAGCCATTACAAGGATATGCAAAGGCAGAGGCATCTCCCAAGTAATTTGGATTTCTCCAGTAACTGCCCCACACCTTCATTTTCAAGAGATACTAATGCAGGAAATGACCAAGGCTGGATAAGTAACCCCAAACCCTGAGAAGACAAGTCATCCAGGTGGCAGGGCAAACTCCTGACCTGGGATGCTCTCTAGTCAGTACTTTCACTAGAGAAATAGTCTCAGTAAATATCTCAGCCAACATGATGACTTGGGAGGAGCTCCAAATCAGGCCCCTGAGAAGAGCCAAGCCATCCACTTTTCTCTTTTTTCAGATTTGAAACTTCCTGATGGATTTGCAATCCATTTGTAGGACTCATTGAAACCAGTCCTCTTTTTAATGGAGGCTTGTGCTCCACCAAGAAAAGAATCAGAACAAAAGCAGGATTTGGGGATGAAATACACGAACTGGATGAGCCATCCCACAGGAGGAACGGAATTGCCTGTTCTCCCTTGGACTGCCCTGGCGAATCTCTGACAACATCTACTTACGCCTCTTTGTAGTAAACAGTGAAGCTAATCAGGTCTCTGTAATCTGGAGGGCGATACCGCTCCCATGTCAGTTTAATCCGATTCTTGAGTGTTGTGTTGGAAACAAAATGCAGAATTTTGCTTTCACCTGCAATACAAAAGGACAGGACATGCCAGAGTTGGCATCACATCACCTGTCAGTGGTTTTTTTTGTTTCTTAGATGTCAGTTTTAGCTAATGAGCCTTTCCAGTAGCACCTACAACACCACAGGATACCAAAGTCCTCTGTCTCTGTAGAGCTTCCTCTTCCCTCCTACTACGTCTGAGTGCTTAAGGGTAAGCAGTGACCTTGGCAATCAGTTTAAAACATGCTTGAGCCACTTGTTATTAATTTTTTTGAAGTGGATTTTCTTTCAATGCATCATCTGAAAGCTCTTGAAAACTACTGCAGACTCTCCCTGAGCGAGCAGTGGAAGCGTTGTTTCCCCACAGGACGGGTTTGGAAGCTCTGAATTCATCATCCGGCCCCGAAGCACGCGCGGAGCAGTCACCGCCCTCTCTGTGTTCACTCTCCAGGACAACTTTTGACAACTACCATTTGTTTTTCTGGAGACTGAACAACATGGGAAAGACAAAGGAGTTTACATTCCTATTCATCAGAGGCTGGACCAAGAACTCCAAAACCCAGTTCATATACGGCACAGCCATTTGATGGCAGCAGCTTCCAGCTACTCTTCTGAACAGACCTGGATGGAAGCCCATAGCTTTGAAATGAATGGCTTCCCACTACCAACTCACTGAGCTTTCCAACCCAAAACAAAATAGCATTTTAAAAACTTAATTCTTGGATGAAGAATTTGTGTTCTGTCAACTGTGAGCTAGTTTCTAATGTTCCATAGAAGCTCTGAAAATAAAAGAGGTTTTCACCCTCATGTACACTGGCACTGTTGGTGCTATCTTTGCAAAGGCAGTTGAGCTTTTGTTGATTCTTCTGCCCTTCTCAGAGTCAGAAAGCTTTCTGTACTGGTTTCTTAAAAAAGCAAGCAGCGGCTGGCACCGGCCTCAGTGGTAGTAAGGCCTGGCTGTGTGTCTGTAACTCCTCCAGGGCTGCAAGGCTTTGCTCTATTGAATGTGCAAAGAATGGAGGGTGCTTACAAGAAGGATCTGGGCCATCTGCGTGTCTGCATCGCGCCCAAAGAGATATTCAGCAGGCTACGTGTCCTAGTTTGGTAAGCACCATCCACAACAAGGGGACCTGACTTATACACAAGATCCAGTTTAGTTTACTCAGCTCCAAAAACACCACAAACTGACCAAGGGAAGAACGAGTTGTCAGTTTTAAGGGTTTGAGGTGAAACTTGTAGGCATTCTTAATTCCTAGAAGAGAGATTGCTTTTACATGAGCTGTTACACCTGGAGACCTGATGTGCAGACCACCAAAGCCAAGAGAGGACCTTCCAATACTCTGACCTTTGCAGAATCCAAAATTAAATGCAGATATGCTCAGGCTTAGGAATACTGCAGACCATTAAAAAGTGTTCTCAGTTCAAAAGCAAGTAATTTGAAAATGAAGCAGAGCAAACTAAGTTTAAAACAAGCATTTCTAGCAACCAGGTACAATATTTGGCAGGAGCTTAAATGAAGCTGAATGTAACAGAAACAGTTTGTTTTGGTATCTATGGAACTGTTATTCAGCAGGTTCCTTAGTATCAGGAAAGAATAAGTATCAGAGAGAGGAGAACACCTATAATGATGCAGAGTTACAAAGGAGACTGAGAAATTGCTCCTTGTTGGATACACCAAACTACTGGATGTCATTTCTCATTTCCCAGGTACACTCCGATTATCTGCTGCTGCTGTCACAAAACAGAAGATTTGGGAAGAAGTCATCTTCTGCAAGTGGGTTTTACAGATGAGGTAAGGACTGCGTAACCCCATCACTTTCCACTCATGCAAAGGTACCTTCACAGATACAGTTTAAAGTCTGAACAAGCAGAAGGGCTGAAAGCCTCCTGCAAATCCTAAACTCGAAATATTGCAATGGTCAGCAACATGTCAGCGTGTTGGGTTTGTTCTTGTGACACCCTCCTGTGCAGCTGGCAATGAGATTTTTTTGTTTGTTTACTTACAAGAGGCTCTCTCCCCATTGTTCCTTGGATTTATATCTCCTTTGCTCTGTCGTCCCTTGGTTCCTGAAACTTCCTCCATACGGTAAATCTCAGAAACACACAGTTTAGGATTAAATGCGAAGTACATTTTCCCCTCACTGATTGTTAAGTTATGATGGTTCCAGTCCCACAGCTGCTGAAGATTGTGGTTGTCAAGCACGTAGAAGGAATAATTCCTAGAAGGAAGTTTTTGAAGAGAAAATATTCATTTTAATTCACAGCCCATTCCAATGAAGAATACCTTAATATAAGAAAACTTTGAAACACTGTGTTTGCTCCCTCTTACTTTAAACTGGTGTTCAGCAAAGAGCTTTCTTCTCTCCCATGGAGCAAGTTAACCCTGAATGTTTAGGGTACAGGGAAATGAGTGTGACCAGGACTCCAAAGGTGACACCACACCACCTAAACCCCACTCCAACATGTGTTTTAAGAGTTGTACAGGAGCTGCTATGAGGAACATATAAATTCATGTCCTCTGAACAGCACATCTCTACGCTGGATTTTCCATTTGGTGCAAATGGGAAGCAGTAACCTTAGATACTTTATGGAAGGAAAAGCCTTCTGGAGTTCTGACAGTAAAACACAGTTGTTAACACTGCTCTTGCTTATGTTTACAAAAGCAGCTCCAAGAGTTTGCATAGTGAGGTTTCCTTGCCTCTCTCTTCTACCTCTTGGCCCAGTAAAGATTTCCTACGTTGTGCCAAGTAGAGTTGCACCTGCACATCGAAACCCAACAGCAAACAGTTGTACTGCCTGCACAGCATCCACACTTCAGAGCACAGAACTAAACACAGGCAGCTGTGCTGAGCCCACTCCCTAAGCCCAGCCCTGGAATAACGCGCACATCCTTTATTTCCACAGATACTGTATATAAAGTTGTATGCAAAAGACCTATTAAATATTATGAAAGCCCTATTAAATATTATGAAGAAAATCCTGGTACTACTCAATTGGGCTGAATTGTGAGAAAACCCACACATGCAACAGAAGCAAGATTGTAGCCCCACATCAGCTGCCAGACAACACCTGCAAGGACACTGACACTTTGGGATAGCAGGGACAGGAATGCACCGCTGGGAAATGAGATCAAGCTCCGTGTAGCTGATGAACCTAAATCAAGCTAACCCACCATGGCAGCATTTATTTCACTCTGGGGTGGGAAGCTCCCCCATCATTAACTACAGCAACACAAAATCCACAATTAACACAATGAAGCCCGTATTACACTGCTAAGCCCTTGTCAACAGGGCTACACTGGGCTTTCAACAAACCCTTCTGACTACAGAGTTTCTGCAGGGAGATGTGGCAAACAAAGCACAGGGCTCCCAAAAAGCTGCCATATTATTAATTTATGGTTTTCCATCAATTATGCCATTTAAAATTTAGTATTAATTCCTCCCTCACGCAACCTGAAACCAAAACCATGCATTCTGGCTCCAGTCTGCATGATTTTGCCATTTCTTGTAATGCAGAGCGTATTTTCAGAATAATGTGAAAGATGACTTGTTTCTCCTATTTCCACTGTCCCCTAATCACCCAGCACTTGATTTCTAATGAAGCTGATGTACCTAGTACACCACGTCACACAGATGCTGAGAAGAATGTGCTCAGTTAACAAGGGAGCAGAGACATGTATGTGCTTTAAACACATTCTGCCAGGAGAGAACAAAGATGCTGAACTGCCTGTGGGATTTGACAGACATCACCAAATCTTGTGTCGATTTGAAAGTACTGCACCTTACTGAAGTTCAGTGTTTTCTTGTCTTGCTTGAAAAGCTAAACTTATGAGCTTCTGAAGCCTCCACACAAACCCAGCCTTACACCTCAGTGTACAAACTCCCCAACTCACTTTTTCAAACTTCATTCACACATAGGCAGCTGAGAAACGCCCTCAAAATCAGGCAGCTGAGGAGCATCCCCACGGGAGCCTGCACTGCAGCCAGGTGTCACCACAGATCTGGAGGGTGTCATTCATCCCCACCCACCCCCAGCACAGGGCTCCTGCTCTGCTGGAATGCTGTGGTTAGATCAGGCCTTGCTGCCCTCCTGAAGACTGTCTGAATCCACCACACCCTGACAATAATGATCCTAGGAAAACAAGCCATAAATTCCTCAGTGAGGAACCACACAACAGCTAGAGATGTTGTTCACACTTTCCAACAGGCCTGACAGCTGATGCCTCTGCCTCAAAATAGTGTAGAAAACAGGGGGGAGGTTGTTTTGATTTTATAGGCTGTCCCCCAGGTTGCTGCAGAGGTTGAAACACAACATCAGAGCAGGTCAGCGCCACAACTGAAACTCCTCCTCAGTCACCATCTCCTCGCTTGCTCCTGAAGGCCACAAACTGCTCATTTTTCAGTACCCGACCTGGGATGCTCTGGGATGTGCTGCCTACACACCATCCATGCACACAGCAGTGAACACACAGACCCCAGCAGAGGATGGAGGGGCCTGGCAGAGTCAGCACCAGACGAGGGAACAAAACCCTGCAGCAGGCACCGAGACCCCTCTGGCAGCACACCACTATCTCAGGTTCCCTGTTTCCAAGGAGAAATTATTTTCTTGCTGTGGGAGCACGTTCACTACAGACATGGTTTGCAAAAGAAGCAATGAAAACTCCAAAGACAAAGAAAGTAGATTCCCTCTAAACTTTCCACTTTCTGTGATAACCAAGGCAAGCAACAGCAACTGAATAAGGAACAAAGAACATCTGAAGTGCTGTTTTGTGTGTCCAGTTCAATACATAAAAGGACAGTGGTTGTGGGGTCAGTCGTGTAAATGAACAACAATCACAATGGGCCTTAAATTACCCTCCCTCACCCCTCAAGGCACTGCTGGCACAAACAGCTCTTGTTCCAGCAGCCCACTGCTTTCCAGGTTAAGATCCCACTCCCTGTTGTTCACAGTTCTGCCCAAGTAATTGTCCAGGCTTAGTCCTTCCTTGTCAGGTGCCTACGTCCACCTAAGTATTTTTGGACATGTTATTTAGACTGTGGTAATGCCTAAATTATGCCAGGCATTTTCCAAGCGAGGAGACTGCCCCTGCCCCTTAGTATGTAACTGCAGTCATTTCCTAACATAGGGGACTTTCAGCACAAGCAGCTCTTTACTATAGCTCTGTTTTACCTCCCCATTCAGCCCTGTTTTCTTCTTCAAAGCTGCACCTCTTTACTTCTCTATTTGGAAATCTGACTGACAAACCTCCCATTTCCCCTCGGTTCAGCTCTGTTTGCTCACAGTCAAGGTACTGTAAATGTGATGACTACCTGAGCACAAAGCTAAACTCAGATTCAAAGAGATCGAGGGAGAGAGGGGAGAGAAGCAAAGACAAGCCGATAACTGGAGTGTCTGTGAGGGCACGGAGCAGCCGAATGAGCCCGAGCTCAGCACTGACAATCCCATGGGATTTGCAGTTGGAAACAAACTTCTCCACAGAGCCAGTGCCCTTCCTGAGCACACAGCGTGCTCTGCAAGGGCAGCAGGGAGAGCTGCCCTTGCACTCACTGTCAGATGCTGGAATTTTAAGAATTTAAAGCTGACCAAAGACTAGTCTGAGAGAAAGAGGGAGGCTGTGAAGAATCCCTGGTGCTTTACCTTTATACAGTCTGGGCAGAAGTCAGACATAAGCAACCTTTCCAATGACCCTCACACTACCTTTTCTTCTACAATTTATCTCAGTTTGTCATTTTATAGTACTATCATTATGGAAGGGACTGATACTTCCACAGAAAACTGGTGTAAATTTGGGATGGCTACTCAATTTGGGATGAGAAAGAGCAGGACAGTTTGCTGAAGGACCCTCACCACTCCTCAGCATCACACACTCTGCAGGGATAAAAATTTTTGCCCTGACAAACTTTTACCATCATAGGAAAACAGGAGTTATGTACAGCAATAAGTATCACATGGTGAGTAATTATAGAAGCAATATAATCCACAGCAAACATTTCAAGGGATCAACTTTTCCTGACCAGTCTTTTGCATGCTCAGTAGATAATCCATGTAATGCTAACATTTCAGGGAGTTGCAAATAATTGCAACTTGCACTGTGTTTCACTTCCAGTTGCACTCCCTGGCTGGTAAAATTCGTATTTCCTTTCAGCTGACTTTTCCATAAACTCTTCTAAAACCCAGCAGTAAAGAACTACAAAGAAATCCATTTGTTTCTGAAGATGCTCTTTTCTCAAAAAGAGCAAGAAGAACAAACAAAACCACTTTATTGATGTAAAGAATCTACCTAGAAAAATCTGAAGTGAAAAGCAACAGCAAAGGTACCATAAAATACTTGTAATATACTCAATTTAACATGCTGATTTGGACAGTAATGCAAATGAGCAATGCTGTACAGAGGTGTTCATGAGGAGAAAAACACTGCATATTAGTGGAATAGGAGATCCTATAAATGAAAGTGAATGTTTTTTAGGAGGCTTATTCTCCACAGCTTTCTATTAAAGTGAAATTGCACCCACAAATAGCTGAACACTTACCCGTCCACCTGCTCCTCTCCCAGAATGTAGCGCAGGTTCTTCAGGAAAGACAGGGAGACCAGTGCATGGGAATGACGAATCTTCACATAGCCTGTTACTGTCTCAATCAGACCCATAAAATTCTCCAACTCTGAGGCAATGTTATCTATAGTGAGAAAAAGATAATCATTATCTTAATATAATTCACAGCTTTGGCTAATATTCTGTTTCACCCAATATTAGCTTAGTAAAAGAAAATGTTTGTACTTGTTGCTTTTGCAAATGAGAGACACCGGTTTTCCTCCCCCAGAACAGTTGCCTGTGCAGCCAGATGGTTGAAGGGCAAAATAAAGCCACAGAGTAACAGTGGGAAACCAGTCTTGCTTTTCCATACTGGAACACCTGATTTTCCCATGGGCATTGCCCTCTGAAGCCAGCACCAAATGGTGAGCCAGCATTCTGGCAGGGATGGATGAAAAGACCCTTGGTAAATGTACACACCATGAGATGGAATTGCTCTTTGGGTATGAGCAAAGCTCAGGCAGAAAGCTCCACTGGAAAACAGAGAATGAGATGGAAGGTGGAGAGGGGAGGGTATGTTCCTCCTCTGCTGTGGGCCACAGAGCATTGCTTTCCATGACCTGAGAAGCTCCAAAATGAACCAGTGGATGAAACAGCAAAGATCAAACCATCAGGAAGTCCTCCTGCCATGGAGCATGCTCCATACAACTCACTGAAGCTGACTTTCTATTACAAATTATTAAAATGACTGCAGAGGAAGCTCCACTCTTCAGAACTGCCTTCTCCCTATGAAGTGCCCGTGCCCAGGGCTGCCACACTCGATCCTTCACAAGCTCAAGCTTTGCTGTCCTTACCTCCAGCAACCCCTGGCCCAACGCCATTGCCTGGTGTCACCACCTTGCCAAGTTACACCACAGTTCCAAGGAAAAGTTTTTAAGGACCTGGGAGAAGCTGCTTTGAGGTGTGTTTGCTACCATAAACACACCGAAGTCCTAACAGACGGCTGGGAAGACCAGTAACCAAATACCAATGGTTGGTTCCCATACCAAATAATCAGATGCTCTTTGGCACTCTAAAATAATGTTTAAATAAAATAAAAACACTCCCACATGCTTGCCCCAGGTAACTGGAACATCTCCCATAAGGGAAACCTATACCTGTAACAGTGGGACCACAAATTAAAAAATCCACATGCTGCTGTAACTAAAACCTGGAACTTTCATTCAGCATGAGGTACTGGGAATCAAACAGAACCCAATCTTTCAACCTTATTCATGAAACCAAAAGGGACGTTCCATAGGGACATGCAAGTCCAATAAAAACTAACAGCAATTTTTACTCTGCTTTTAAGAGCTCATCAACTGTCAACACCTCCCTGGCTGATGAATCACTGCTCTGACAAATTTAATCCAGCGCTTGTTCAAGACATGTGACAGAGGTGGCCAGCTCACTAATGCTGACCATCCAGCAGCACAGTGTTAGGCTTTATAAGAGCTCTCAGCACTCTGGATTCCATGTTCTAGCAAAACACCACACCTTGCCTTAAAAAGTGAGGATCTGCAGTGTTACAGTGCCATGTGACAAGTTATTTACCTACCCAGATGCAAGGATTTTCAACTTTTCCACCTTCTTGGGCCTTTATTACTCCTTTGGGACCACTGCTCGTCTAACTGTCTAATCCTGGTTCCTTGTCCTGCCAAAAAAACCTAACAAAAATACCAGCTTTCCCTGGGAGCCGAATACCTATTCCGCCCGCGTGGGGCAGGACAGTGCTGCAGTGGGCCAAATCAAACAGGAGCACTGCTCTGGGCCTGGAAAGCAAACAGCTTGCTGAGTTTTAAAATGTTCTTATCATTACGCTGACGACAGAAGGAAAAATGTGAAAAGCAGCCTTATCAGGGGTTCGGGAAGAGAGGGAAATCACTTACTTCCACGCCGGATGTTGATCAGCAGATTTCCCTTGAGAATTGTGCATCCCTGCAACATTTGTGCTGACGTGACTGAGTCAATGGTCTTCGTTTTCCCATCCTCACAAATTTTGGGGCAAGGCCCCTCACAAGGGCTGCAGAACATGCTGTGAGGAAAGAGGGAGATATTGAAAATAAACAGTGAAGTGCAGCTCTGAGTCTACAGACTGCTTTGAGTTGAATTTTGGAAGACATTTCCCTCTAGAGCTGAGGCAAACCCTCCAGGCCAAAGCTGCCATGCTTGTTCGGATACACTTGCCTGCTGCACTCCGGAGCAGCTGGAGCATTGTACCTCCTACAGTGACTGAAAGGACCCATACCCACGGTCTGCGAGCTCTGTGGTCCTTCCAAAATCAAAGGCACTTCAGGTAAAACCCAGGCCCCTTGCAACTGTGCATTTACTCCGACTGAACTGTTCCCAGGAACCCCTCCCCTCCCATGTACAGAGGCAGCCTCAGAGTGCAGGCAGGTTTTGTGCTATTCCAGGCCCAACCTCACAAAATAGGCCAGCCAAGAACTGGAGATGGGAAAATACTGTTCACATTCTTATAAAGTTGTCTGTGTCCATGTCCATAAACCAATATTTAAAGCTCAGCACTAAGGGAATTCCATGCTCCTGGCCATTTAACTAAGAAAGACAACTGTGGGGGCACACAGTCTGGAGGGATGTGGAGAAAGTGAGCAGTCAATTAAGTCACTACTTCTTACAGCTTAAGAGGTATTAAAGCACCAAGTTTAAGGAAACAGAACATTGTGTCTTGATGCAAGGGCAACTAACTGGCAACAGCAAATGGGAAAGGGAGGCTAGAAGTCTAAGCAGGTTCAAAAATGGATACAGATGGAAACATCAAGAAAGACACAGCCCCGAGGTCAGAGAAAGCAGTTGCCAGAAGCTGGGAGGCAACACTGAAACACAGGCTCATTCTGCTTCTTACACTTACAGGCACTCAGAAGCCTTTTTAGCATCCAAACTCAAGTAACAAGAACTCAGGGTGGACCAGCCTTTGGCTGCAGGAGCTTTTTAAAGGCCCCACGTTATATTCCCTACATATTAATCTCAAAGTGGGACACTTCATGTGTGCACAACACAGGCCCTCTGATCACTCCTCTTGGTAAATGCCTTTCCCAATTCAAGGTAATTTTTCCTTTCTAATTTATTCTAGCATTTTACTTGGTATTTCATGATTACTTACTCCACCTAATAGCACTTCAGAGAAGAAAAATAAAAATTGAAAAAACGCAAACTCAGCTCCGAAGACAAAGGCCTTTGCAGACAACACTGATGGACAGGGTCTTACTATTTACTTTTTTATAAAGAAAGTGAACCCACTTTCCTCTGAGGCTTAAAGAAACATGTCAACTGATAACAGCCTTCCCTGCATAAACCGTAACAGAAAGAAGCTCCTTTTTTAAGTACCATGCTCCTATTTCAAAATCCTGCTCTATAACATGCCACAAACCACTAAAAGCTGCAGACACAAGAAAGAGGCTTCAACTAAATGGACAAAGAATGCTGGAAATGCTTTCCATTTGCAACTATTTGTTAACAGCACCTCTGGGGAACAGAACATTCACTAGCCTTGAGTTACAGCTCCTTTCAATCTCTGCAGAGAGCGCAACACCGAGATAAGAGAGGATGGCTGCGCACTCCAGCGTAAGCGGCTCAAACAGCTGCTAGTACAAGCTCCAGGAGATAACAAAAGCTGCATTTCTCAGGTGAATATCTGGATTTGGGCAAAGGCTGTGTTAAGTTGCTTGTATCCAAATGCCAACTGGAGACTGCCCGGAATGGATGGATGACATGCACGCAGAGGCACACAACTGCTGCATCACCACCATCACCTTTCCAGAAAACACAGAAGCCTACAAAGACATCCTTTCATCATAATACTGAAGCACCACAAATTTTAGCACACTGTATCCTTTACTGAAAGTCCATGACTTATAAAGGAAAGTAGGCAACGAAGGTTGCTTGCTTAAGCCACTGGAAATTACAAAAATCACAAGCAAACATTGCTCCAACTGTTAGAATTAAATAAGAGGAGAGTGATACTCTTACAAGAAATAATTCTGTTGGCTGCTGCATTATTTTTGTCACCATCTAGATGATTACTTCCTTCTAAAACACCATTGTTATCTCTTGGAAATTAAGGGAAATTAAATTAAATACACTGAAGAATACATGTATCTAAAATGCAGGCACACATAATGCAAATAATATGCAAGGCAAGGTAACTCCTATGGTTTATTCTGTGTGATAATCATCATCAGCCAGCTCCAGCCTTGGGCTTCACTTTGCTCTTGGGCTTCACTTTTGTTTTGTTACTCTACTTGAAGAGCTGGTTCTGCACTGCATGGCCTCCCCCAGCCCTTCTGGAGAACCGGAGCCCACCGACACTGCAGAGGACCACACGCACCCAGATCATGCGGATTCACCACGGCAAGGCCGAAGTCAGCTCCTGCCACATCACCCCCCACTGCAATCCCCCCTCCTATGTCCTCCCCTGCACCCCAAGTAATTTGCACCCCAAGCTGCCCCGAACAGGACACAAACCCGCGCAGCACCACCAGCCAGAAGCCGCGCTACCTTTGGCTCCCGTTGCGGATAAAGCCTGAGGGACACTCGGCCATGCACTCGTCGTTGTGGATCACGAACTTCTCGTATTCGCTGGCGTCCGTGGCGGGGACTTTGGAGCAGAACTCCCTGGTGACGCAGCGCCAGCCCTCGAACTTGTAGGTGTTGGGCGGGCAGGTGGGCAGGCACACGCCCTCGTAGTAGTAGTTGCGGCAGGCCACGCACGCTGTGTTGTTGTCGGGCGCCGTGCAGCTCCCCAGGCACTCGGGATGGCAACACTCGTTTTGGTCTGTGCAGGCTCGCTTCCCACACGAGCTGGGGCACACTGCAGGACACAAAGCAAGGGAGCGTGAGCAACACCTGCGGAGGCGAGTGGCACTAAAGGAGAAACTCTGCTCTGTGCAACTCTATGACGATTCATTCCCTGCGCTCTAGAGCATCTCTGAAAGAAAAAAAAAACCAAACCCGCTGCTGTAAAAAACTCTGGGTTTCTCAGCATTAGTTGCCTGAAAGTATCTTTTTCTCAGATCAAATTTATGGCGTGAACCAAGTAAGTAATAAAGAAAACTACTGAAAGCAAGATCAACATAAGGATAATGGAAACAGGCAGTACTGGAACTCATTCCATAGCCCTAGTATTATGGACAATTTTTTTTTTTTTTTGGCATGCTGACTTATTGTCTTTCTAAGCATTTCTTGCTTTTCCTATTTGTACTTCAAATTGGTCTTTTATTGGCAAGAAAACAAGCTTCCTTCAAAACAACTTAATTACACTTGTAGAAGGAAGCCCTGCTCTACTGCAGCACACATGGCTGGGCTGACCCCAGTGTAGCATCCCAATGTTGCTTATGTGTGCAAAATGCGGTTTAATAAAGTATCAAATCATCATCCACATCAAATACCAAGGAATTGTGGAGCTACTATTTTCCCCTGAAGAGCATAACAGAATTCTGCCTTATCCTCAAATTCTGGGTTCAGAGAACAAAATATGAAAGGGAGGAAAAAAAAAAGGGGGTGCAAATTTATGGAGACATTCGTTTTATGTGAAAGCATTTCATCTTGGAAGACACGAACAAAGAGCAGAATCCTCAGCAGCCAAGCTCACCAATGCTAGATCAAAAGAAGTGGCAGCATTATATTTATGTAACAACAGCATTTTGATTACAGCACTCTATGGCCTTTTAGCCACACGAACCGTGTGCCAGAGGCTCTGGAAACACACACATTGCAAATCTGGTTTGCATTAAGTAGCTGTTTGCCACTTTCTAACTTAGCTAAAGCACTGTCTCAGTAACAACAGCAGAAAACTGGATTTCAGTGGTGCCACTACAGAGAGAGCCAAGTGAAGCACCACAGACATTTAAACTGAATGATTTCAGCAGAGAATCAGGAGAGAAGTTAACATCCCAAAATGACCATGGATGCAGCTGATGAAACTCCACACAAGTTCTGCATTGTGATTGATCTCTCAGTTTGCAGCTACAGTGTTGTTTTAATGCAGGACTAAACACCCGAAAATTTTAATGCCCTCCTCCTTCCCATAATGAAGTCCAGGCTTTCCAGTTTTTACAATCCCATTCAGCAGAATTCCACCATCCTGACATAGGACAGAATTCTCAAGACTCCTATTAAGCAATAATAATAACAGTAATAACAACAAAAACAGTAATTCCCCCACAAAAACAAACCAAAAACCACAAAAACCCCCATGGCTCATAGCTCTGCATCCAGGATGTTGACATCTTACACTGACTTTTGATTATAAAGAGCCATTTTCTGACAGCTTTAAGTAGTGTCCACCTTGAAAAGGACTTGTCAAAATGCCATTGAAGAATTTTGCATTTCTTGTCAAAATGATTCTATATTGACTCTGATTAATTTTAATCACCTTGTTTTGAAACAGATACAGGGGAGAGACTATGAGAACAAGGAGGTGGGACCATGAGCACTGCTCGTGCCTACTCAGGTACCACAAGTGTCACAACTATCACACGAAAACCAAATGAAGAAAATTTTTGCAGAGCCTGTAAGACTACAGAGAGCAGGAATGCAGAGGCAGTCACTGCTAAATAATTCATTGTCTGAAGATACTGGATGATTTTTTTTTCTTGAAAAGGAAACAAACCATACACAACAAACCTGTACACCAAAATAAAACACACATGCAGATGTGATTTTGGCTTTTTGACTGTAATCTGCGCCAGTGCAAAAGAAGTCTGCCCAGATGCCACCTTAGTAAGGCATCACAAATTGCCTTTCACCTTAAGGTACACAGGACTTGCATCTGGCACTACTAAGGGATTAAAAACAAAAAATAAATCAGTGTGTCTTGCTAGCAGATGGACTGCAGTGCTGAGTGGATGCCAGAACTCAGATTTCATGTGGTAGCTACATTTACAGTTCAAAGCCCTACTAAAAAAACACACACACACCCCACCCCATGCCTCCACGAAGTTCATTACTGGATGTATTGATTAAATACATGATTTTTTTGTTTTCATCTGAACAATTTGCTGCAAAACAAACACTGCTGTACTAAGTATTGGGATAAACATAGATTAAGCTTATTTCATTCCTGCAAAAGACTCCTGTATTCCCTTAATGCCTCTGCCATTCATGAGCAGTCTGCTATAAAAATAGGATTCCCTGCATCTCCTGGTAAATCTGCTGACTCTGGTCTACAGAAATATAAATTGGAGCACAGAAGGATACACAAGTTCACATGAAAAAGAAAATCAGTGAATAGTTTTCAAAACTATAGTAATATTTTAATCACAACCTTTTTAACATGAACTCTTGAAAACTTTATGAAGATAATTTTTTAAAAGCTCAGCATCCTTGCCTTTTCCTCAGTCCTATTTTCTGCTTGTTCTTGCTAACGTTGGCAGAGTTTTCAGCCTGCAGACAATACGGGTATCCTGTTTCTTTGAAGAGGCAGAACAAGAACTTCTGTGTGTGTGTAGGACATATTATCAACAACAAAAAAGCTTTATCTGCCTTACACGCCAGTTCCCTCAGATATCCCTGTTCTAAAAGCCTTACTAAACAACACTGGCTGACCTCCCAGTCCAGACCCATCTATCCTCCCCCCACCCTCCCAAACTGTGCTACCTGGGCTCCTAGATTTGTACCAAAACATGTAAAATGCAGGTTCCAAAATACTTTGGCCAAAAAAAGCGCCCTGCAATACATTCAGTAACTTGTTGAGTTTATTCTGCAAGAACACCAGAGGAGTAAACAGGGGGCTGACATCTCGGAACAGAATTTATCAGCCAGGTACAACAGTGCCTTGGAACTTGAAGGCTGATGATGACATACCAAAAAAAAAAAAAAAACAACCCCCTGAACAAATCCTTGCTGACAAGCCCAAGGGCAAAAAAAAATGCTTAATTGTCATCACATGGAGATATCAAAATAATGGAAAATTTCAGAAACTTTGGAAGGCAGCCATGGGAGAAGGAAGTCAAGGCAAGACGTGGAGAAGGGCAGACCCTTAAGCACTTTAATAAAGAGCTGATGGAGGCCTGACTAGACCAGCATCCATTTACTTTTAGGGAGTGAAAGCAGTGTCAGATCTTCAGAGGAAGACAGTATGAGAGTGTCAGTGGCCACAAATCCAATTTCCTGAAGAAAACCAACAACAGAACTTCTATTGTCCATCCATACTTCACCTTCTCTCTGATTCCTTCCCATGAGTTCTCCTTGTCAACAAAAAAGCCAGGAGATTTTCCGAATACTATTAAGTTACTATGATCACTGATAAAAATGGAAAAAACCCCAAATTTTTCATTCCAAGATGCCTGTTTACTGAGCAAATCAGATTCAGACCTGACATACAGCAAGGAGACACCTTAAAACTAAATGCAAGAAACATCTTAGAAACACGAGGAGCCCCCGAGAGAATCTGACTCAGAGACTCATTATCCTCAATTAAAACCCCCAAGATGCTTAACCAGAACTGCAAACACAAAGCAAGGTTTGGAAATCCTCAAACACAGCTCTGGGGGGAAAGGAAAAATTTAAAAAGCAAGCGACAAATCATCTGCCTGTATTTACAACAGTTCCCTTCTGGACAGGCTGAGGCTAAGGAGGGGGCAGTAAGTTTGTCTGACATCGAATCCCTCCCCGCTATGTGGAGCGTGCACCACGCCAGGGCTGGCTGCAAACGCCCCGCGCGTTGACATCATGGATATCGTACAGTTTGGGCAGACAAAGTGCTCTTATCATCTCCAAGACGCCATGACTTCAGCAATGCCGGAGCAGAAAAATCAGGTGAATAAACAATCAGTCACAGGGAGTGAGAATGCAGCCAGAGGAGGAAGACTCCTGGCAAGCGGAGGCGCCGGCCTCGGCCAAGGATGGCACGGCGCCAGCCACACGCGGGCAAGCAAAAGGTTGCCAAGTGTGGGATAAATATTTTTTAAAGATTCTTTCTCTCCTTGTAAAAAGATATTTGATCCTTCTTTGGGTTTGGGGTTTTTTTTTTGTGTGCTCTTTCAGCTTTTTTAGAGCATCCTTCAGACAAAATAATGTTTCAGAAAAAAAAAAATAGGGGGGGAGAAAAAGCACCTCATTTTGAGCAGAAACCAGGGGAGGAAGGGAGTGTTTTCTCCTAGCCAACTACTGAAAAAATTAGCTGTCTAAATTTATCCACAAAGACAGAAAAATACAGTGACTTTTGGAATGTTAATCCTTCTACATGACAGAATTTTAAAAATATTGCATTTTAATGGGCTAAACTTTGGTACAGCCTCTCAAACAGCTGACTTCAAATGCTCAAACAGCCTATACAAGACTTGATTTCTTTTGCCCAATATTCTGTGAGAATAGAGAGACTGGAAAGACATTACTCAGAAAATCCAGTTCCAGTGATTCATGGTCAGGGCTGGAATCAAAAACTACAGAATAAAAGGAAATACACGTATTAAATACATGCAGTAGCATGTTCTGATCACAGAAATATGGGTAAAAGTCATCTCCAAGGCACTGAAGAGGCCACTCAGAGCAGTTGTATATATCTTTATATTGCCACAGAAACAGGTATTAGCAGCATATCAACAATGGTATATTTTTTGTCTTTTCTGTTCCCCTTTCTCTAAAACTGGTTAACTCACATTCAGTGAAAATCCTGAAGGCAAAAAAATTCTGCCATGTCGAACCACTTTCTAATAGTTAAGGCACAAAGTCTGGCAGCTTTTGACATTATCTGCCCAATCTCAAATGTTCAGTTCAACCCAGCACTGATCTAGGACCCGAAAGAGATTATCTCCTCCTTCATTAAACCTCCAGGATGTAGAGTCATATCCACCAAAATACTTGGATAGGTCTATACAAACTTACACCAAGAGAGCATTAAGTCTACAGCCCACAAGCTACGTCTGACTTAAGTTCAGTCATGCATTTCCATGTTTAAATCCTAGTCACTACCAACCCATTTTTATCCCTGAGACCTTTCCGAGGATCCTGAAATTATTCTGAAGTGGTTCAAGGAATTATTTTCTTCCCACTACACCTGGTCAGCCTCCACACAAAGCTTTCTGGTCTCTCGCTTCTTGGTTATTTCTGTTTGTCACAGATGCTGCATATGCCTTTATCCCTGCATGAAGGAGTGGGTGTGATGAAGCATCCAGAACCTCAAAATAACCTCAGTGCATTTGCCCAGCCTGACATCAGCCCACTAGCTGCCCAATTTTTAATCATATGAAAGATTGATCAAGTAACATGTTCTTGCATTCTCCTTCTCAGGATTTTACAAGAGAAAAACAATACACAGCCAGTTGTGCAGCAGTGGGAGCCAACTGCTCTGATGGAAGCACCTGTAGATGATTCTGGAGCAAAGGAAGTGGAAGAAAGGAGTGAGAGACAGGTTAGGAGAGGAAGGTCCAGCACCAACCAGCACCTGGAGACTCTCTGATTCCACCAGACGCAATGAGGTCTATAAAGGAGAGAGGAAACATTTATCATTCAATGAGCATATTCCAGTTGGATACACTGGAGTTTGATGACCCCACACATCCCTTTTTTGGCCACCTCTCATTCATTCCTTACTCTAAAAGTTACACCAAAACAGCTTCCAGGCTTCCCAGCTGTGCTACAAAACAACATGTGTGTGCCAGATCCATTTTCTTCAGAGCAGAGGACTTGGGGACACTGGCACTGCAAAACTCCCATCCCTTCAGGTTTCTGCAAATGAAGCAATCACCCCTGCTAAATGCTCCAGCAGCATTACAGGAACTCCCATCACACCAAAACGAGAGCAAATGGAAACAAGAGTGAAGAAAACAACCACCTTATCCCACAGTCAACAGGAACCCATGGATAACACAGGTAGAGTGCTCCCGAGCGTGTAAGGCTACAGCCCAGGAAGGTGCAAACAGACACGAGTTATTGACAAACCCAGGCAGCATGAATTGCATTCTCTTTCAAAACAGTTTGTGTTGCCCAGCACAGCCCAGACTGGCATCGTTGCAGCTGGCACTCGGGAGAATGAGGAAAAAAACAAGTCCATTTAGTCCCTTCCACGCCAGTATGAGTTCAGCACGTAAACAAACCCACGGAGGCAGATACACAAGCATCTCTGGGGATCCGGGGCCAGTTGCATTCTGTCTTCAACACTGGGTAAACAAAACCAGTCGGGAAATGTTTTACCATTGGTACTGCGCTGTTCCAGAAACATTTCCTCTACACACGAGGAAATTTCCCGCTGGAAGATGCAAATCAGAACAGTAACACTGATCAGAGTGGGGAAGGCAGGAAACATGAGGGTCTCCCCAAGGTGGTGAAAGCTGCTCCCCACCCACTGCCATCCCTCACCACTCACCGTCACACATTTGTCCACATTCCTAACGGGACAACTGAAGTTCCTGAACTCTGCAGTAACAGATAAGGAAAGCAAAGTACTGCTGAAGAACAGCTCTGAGGCAAATTACTTTTCTTTTTGCTGCAGATTATGAGCAATGTATTGGAGTTTTGCTTGTTCTTGCTTAAAGCTAGATTTAATCTGTCCGTCTTCCAAATGCTGCAAGCGTAAGGCAATAAGCTTTACAGGATTTAATTAATATACTGCAAGCAAGGAGTGCTGGTCAGCCATCTCCTGGCAAAAGCCCAGCTGGAGGAGTACTACGATTCACATTCCAGATTTATTCTAAAGGAGGAAGACAGGCTGATAACATTATCACACTGGCCTAAATTATGTAGTTCTCTTAATGCCGAAGGATCACAGCAGTTTAATCCAGGGCAAACAAGAGTCACTGGTTTGGAGGGATTCAGCTCCTGCTCCATTTCAGGAATGCCCTTTGCATGCCATAAGGCCCTTTGCCTTACACCCATCAACAGCTTAACCATTCTGGCACCAGCAATGAAACAGAATGTTCAACTTGGAGGCTGAATCAACACTGCTCCAGCTGAGGGCTAATTACACTAAAATTAAAGGGGGAAAAAAAGCTTCAGGAAAACTACTCATAATACACACAGTGGGGAAAACCTGGAAAGTTTTTGGTTATCTCCAACTCAGATGACAACAACAAATGGCAAAAGCTATTAGAAGGATGAAAATTCAAGGAAACAGCCAGGAAGACCAAGAACATTCAAAGTGCTTTACTACAAAGCAAGATTTTTCAAGCTGTTCACCTGTTAGTGAGATAGGCCACTAAAACCAGGATTAAGATGTTCAGGAGCCCAAGAAGAGAGCGGGATGATAATGGAAGGGCAGAACAAGTTGCAAGAATGCTGATGGTTTGCAGTTATCAGAGACACCTGGTGCATTTGTTTTAAATTAAAAGCTACTAAATCTGGGAGTATGACATCACTTATGCTATGTGTACACTGCAAGTGAAAGGCACCCTGTTAACAACGCCAGCAACAATGCTTCAAACAATATTAAGGTGATTATGCTAAAATGATCAAATATTTCCTTCAGGACTTCCAGAAATACAAGAGTGTAAGCAAATCTGACAGCAACTGAAGATTGTGCTCCAGAGATCCCCAACAATCAAAGGGTGAGCTCTTCCTTGGTTTTAATAACCACGGAATATATTTTTCATTCTAAATCTTCCTCTTTCATAAATGCAGAGGGAATACAGAAAGTTCCAGAATTTTTAAGACCTAAAAGCAGACAGGAAGACTGCGCATTAATCCATTTCTTAATGCATTTTAACGAATTTACAGGCAACACAGTGGGAAGGATACAGCTGACATTAAAGCTGTATTAGAATTAGTTTGTTCTCATATACCACAGCCATGGACAGAAGCGTTTCAGAGGGAAACGGGAAAATGTTATCTTTTTAGACTTGATGCAAATTGCTTTCATAATCTGTAAATCATCCTGAATTATCTGGACCTAAACTTTTAACTCCATCCTCCATGGTCTGATCTGCAAACAACAGAACGGCTGCAACAGTTGCCTGTTTGCTTAGGGGTTCCTGACCAGCTCTGCGTGTGGACAGAAAAGCTGGAGCTGGGCTGCAGAACCTGCTTAGGGAAGTGCAAGGATGCTCCCAGTCCATTGCGGCGCTGGACACAACCCCAAACCCAAAGCAGGCCCCAAGTGAACCACTGCAAGTTCAGCAGCTCTGAATCCCCAGAGAGCTCAAGCCAAGCAAAGGACTCCAACACCTGAGTCAGAGGCACTGGGAAAAAGTGCCTTGGGTCAGCAAGGAGCAGGGATGGAACAGCAGCAGCTGGGAGTGCTCAGGGCTTCCTGCTAACGCAAGTGAGGGATGACAGTGTCATCCTGCCTGTACTCAGCTCACTATCTTTAAAACCTCCTCCGTTGTTAGACTGAACTATTTCGGTTCTTCCAACAGTTTGATAAATAAACTGCTTGACTGTGACATCCCCCAGAAACTGCAAACACACAGAATATCCTCACGGGACAAGCAGCACACACAGCGCTGCTGGCCATGTACTCACACACAGCTAAGACTTGGATGCTTGAGTTGTCTCTGCAGATAGATTTCCACATGCTTTTGAGGAATTCCTGCTAGCATGACTGGGAAAAAAATCATAATGACATTGCTTCGGACTTTCTAAATCCTTCCCTGTAGTAAGGATTTGTGATCAGATTAGGGAGTACCAGAGGTTTATTTATTTATTTTTAGGAAGGACAGCCAAGGTGAGCTGTATCCCGGGATCTGACAGGGGCTCCAGGCTGCAGCAAAGCCAGCTCAGAGACACTGCCTGGCTGCTCTGAAGCTGGAGATGGCATCAGACAGCACTTATTAAAGAAAAAGAGGGGATTCATGTTTTTGATATTGGCACAAAGTGGGAAGCACGCTGCTTCCCACTCTGTTTTTGCTCGAGGTTGGCACGTTTGAGCTACGCTTTTCTTCTCCAGTACCTTTTTTTGTCATCGCAAGTCACATTCACATGAACATATAAATACGCAGATCCTTACGCTCTGTGTATAGCAGATACTTACAAGGATGGTCTCAAAAAAGAATATTCTTTTCACACACTAAAAAAATTATACAGAGTTATTTTAAATTCAGAACTGTTTGTATATTCCTTATAAGTTTATAAAACTCTCACTGTCCTCCCATGACTAACGAAACTGGAATTGAGAGAGTATTCTATATTTATAACTCGTCTGGTTGCTCATGCCTATGGCCCTATTTCCACCCTCCATTACTGTACACAGAGCTATGTGAGGTATTGTGGGTTCCCAAACTTCACCGATTTCCTAACAAGGCAGGCCTGTGTCCCGGAGGAACAAGCTGGGGGCTGTTTCATTCGAGCACTGGCCGAACTCGGAGGGAGAGGCCTTGAGCACTGTGGTTTTGGCAGCTCATCTCGAAGCTGGTATTAGAGGCCATGTCTGGGCAATGACACGCCGAGCTGGCACCGGGCTGGGGATCGATGCCCTGTCTGCAGCACAAACCCTCTGGGATTCCCACACACGCATCCCAGGGATTGCAGCGCTCCGTGGAGCAGCTCCTCGGTCACCTACAGCACGGACACACCACAGGCACCAGGCAAATCCCAGCCTGACACACTCACTGGCCTCGCAAAATCCAAAGCAGACAGAACCTTCCAATTTTATCCCGAAGTCCCACAAGAGCACGGTGCGTTCACTGATGCCGGCCCAGTACAGACCTCCAGTGGCTGGCAAAGAGATTCTATCAGGCATCTAAATGCAGCAAAATAAGGAAAAAACTGGATTACATACAAATGAGGGCTGGGTGACGTTCCTTATCCATATGAATGCCCAAGACTCACGCAATCATATCTCATCTATATCTCATCTTTTGAACAAGAATACTTCAGCAGTTCAAAAATCCAAGAAAGAAATCTGAGGTTTTGTCATTGCAGAGGTGCCTCATAATCGATGCATTTTTAACTCATGCCAGGCACCTGTGGGGCACAAAGCTTTTTTAAGTTCACAGCTCCTACATATGCTCGATAGAAATAAATATTTAACCAAAAAGCAGAGGGAAAATAGGTACAAACATTTTTTAAAATTCAAAATATGCTGTTGGTGGCTTGGGATTAGGGTCTAACATTCATAGAGGTGGATAACAAGGCCAGGATGGATAAAGCCTTGAGTGAACTGGTCTAGTGAAAATTGTCCCTGCCCACAGCAGGGGATTTGGCACTAGATGAGTTTAAGGTCCCTTCCAATCCTTGACATTCTAGATTTCACTGATTCATTAGAGTACTACAGCTATATAAAAAACCACAAAAAGCAAGAAACCCACAACCCTTCCTAAGAGGCTCTGCTGAAAAGCAAGTTCAGAAGAATTTATTCGGGGGTCTAAATGCTTCACGTACAAAAGCAAAGCAATATCTGGACTATACTTAGAAAGTTTAAGGGTAAAAAAAAAAAAAAAAAAAAAATTTACCAGGAAAGCAAGTGGTGAACATGGACAACTTTGTGCAACTGAACTGAAAATTTTTTCCCCTGGGAAGACAAATGTTCCCTTAGAATACTGTGGCTGAGAGAGAGTGACAGCTCCTAAATCCTCCTACGAGGCAAACCAAGAACACCTGCCTCTCCTTCCCTTTAATCCCAGGGTCACTGTCGCTGCTGCAGGTAGGCAGTGCTGCTGCAACTTTTTTTCCCCCTGAATTTATTCAGCCGCTTTCTTTGCTTTGCAATAAAGCTGTCAGGATTACCAGGCAGCTCTGGTGAGTCAGATGTTCAAAGGGAAAACATGATCTACACCTCTCCCTGTCTCTACAGCAATGCTACTGGTGGAATTGTTTTCCATCACTTGCCACAAAAGACAAACTTTTAAGAGCTATTAAAGACTCCTCCAGCTTAACAAGAAGAAAAATTATCTAAATTTATCAAAGGAGCTAAAGTTCACTACACTTTGAGGAAAGGATTTAAATATGGATTGTGTTTTCATCCATCTAGACCACTGAATAAAATCATAAAAAGATCTTTGAAGAACTAAATAGAGCAAAACTTAGTATTACCATCTAAAATTATTTTTAGAAATTTCATTATTATTTATATAATTTAAAAAATGTTTATGCTGAAGTACAGCAATGATGTTTTTCCACAATGTGATTGTTTGACAGACCCTTTTCTACAGTTTTTAGAAAGTCTCTTTAATGTTAAAATTCCACTATGTATTTCATTAATTCTGCTGAGGGCTAGTATTAGTTACAGGAGAAAACCCAGGTTCCCAAAACAAACAAGCTCTACAGTTCAGTAGTATCAGTATTTACAGGTTCTTCATGCAGAATGTGCAGACTTCAGACAGCCCATGAAACTTTCCACAACCTCGTTTACCCCAGAAATTATTGGATTTATAGGACACCCACAAACACCTACAAATGGAAAATTTATTGAATGCTAAGCTTTATTTCCAAATAATACTGTAGTAAACAAAACTGCAATTACCTTTTCTTCCAGTTATGGGTCTCCCTGAGCCAATAACTGCAGATATCTTTGGTTATAGAGGTCAAAGGAGTGAAAGCATCACCACACTTCCCATTTTTCACCTCCTTATGAAGCTACACCACATTTTTACTATTCAGAGGTACATCCTCCTCCTTGTACTGACCTATTCGAACACACCAGCCATGCCATTCCCTATGTTCTCCTCTTGTATATTTACAGAATATAAAGCAGACCAAGAACAAAATATTTCTGGCCATGCTGCAGATACCAGTACCGTATCACCCCCACAAACATTTAACACTGATGCTGAGAAATGCTGTGACAGTTATGTACCACCTCTGGTCCAGCTGGTCCTCACTATGAAAGGGGAGCAGGGGCTGGTTTGGGCCAGCTGGAGGGGGACAGGGCTGTATTATCATCCCTTCATTTGAGAACCACCTTCCTATTCCACCATTAGAAATGGAATTTCTCTTCCAATGTTTATGACTGCAACATGGAACAACAAATGGATCTGTCTTTATTTCAAGAAGGGCAGGCCCCGCATTCTCGGCGGTTATATGAACCTCGACTTCCATGCCCATTAAATGAAGTTTTCTGTAAATCATGCAAACACTAGTCAGAACACACTGTTTAAAAATCACTCTGGTTAAAAAACAAACAAAACCCAGACAAATCCAAATTTGCAGACAGAACCTTCACTGAAAAACAATGAAAGAGAACTACCAAAAACAGTAGATCCTGCTTGTTGATGGCTCTGAAACAAGAAACAGGGAGGGGAAAAAAATAATTAGTATTCCAGGATGTCCCACGCACACACCCAAAACTAAAAGCATTAAATTGGATGGGAATAGAATAGCTGATCTTGCCTGCAGTCAAATACAGAGAAGTATCATTTAAATTGCAAATTACAGAGCAACAGATTTTTGCACAAAGTTCAAGGCTGTTCTATGGTTTGTTTTTATGAATTAGGAATGACGTGGGGAAAAATTAAGGGGTTGGGCCAGCTACTACCCTTAATACATATTTCAGCTTAAATATTTCTCAGATTCATTTGATGCACTTTATCCAGGCACCACGGCTCGTTAAAGTGATGACAGAAAGTAAAGCAGCTTCCCAGAGATCATCCCCAAGGATACAGCATCCGCTGGTGGCCACGCTGCTGCTGGAGGATTAACTGCCTCAGAAGGATCTCCAAACTGACTAATTACTCCCTTCTCCCCACATCGTACCCTTCCCCACATGGAAAACTTTTAATGCATTTATACCTTTCCTGGGCAGTGCTTTTCGACCAACAGTTCGTCTGACAAAGCTTCCGCCTCCCTTCTCCAGGTTTTCAAGAGCTTGCTCCTCCCACCATCAGCTTCTTGGCCTGGGTTCCCACAAACTAAACTTGATGAATGCTTGGTAACAGCAAACTATATGCTTCACATTCATACAGAGCTCTTTAATCAGCCGTTCTCAAAGCACTTTACAAAGTATGAAATCTAATCAAATGGCTGGTTTTGATGCGGGGTTTGGGGGGATAATGCAGTAAAAAAAAAGATGAGTTACTCCACATTACAGCAAAAGGCAGAAGATTTAGGAACAGAAGAAGCTGTTTGCCTTGATATGCAAAAGCCTCTGACACTACATGACCATAATAACTTTCTTTAAGAACGCAACCAGTCCTGAATTACAGACTTCAGCACACGATTACAGAACGCTAGTCAGAGGACCTGGGGCTCAAGTATTTTCTTGCCAGGCTGTTAGCACATAATAGAGAAAAGACCAAGCAGAAGCCACACAATCTACTAAAAATTGTTTTTGAAATCAGCTTGCTTTGGGAGTATTTGTAAAAAATTCTACCAGTGAATATGTCAGTAGCCACAAAAAAACATATTTCACTCTAACAGTGGACCCCAGCCTAGTCTAAAATGTAAAACACCTTTGAAGTATCAGATGCAGGTCTTTTGGGACAAACACAAAGACACTCTGGTGAAGATTCTGCAGACTTTAAAGGATGACAACAAAGGATGTCAACATCTTCAGCACAGAAAGAAGTGAGGCTTGTCTGACCAAAGAGTATTGAGCCAAAGGCTTTACAGTGACACCTGACAAATCACAGCATCATAAAAAAATAAACATTGGAAAGGACCTCCAAGATCATCAAATCCAACCTTTGACTGATCACCACCTTGTCCACTAAACCAGAGCACTGAATGCCATGTCCAGTCATTTCTGGAACACCACCAGGGACAGGGACTCCACCAACTCCCTGGGCAGACCCTTCCAATGCCTGACCAGTCTCCCAGTGAAGAAATTTTTCCTGGTGTCCAACCTGAACCTCTCCTGGCACAGCCTGATGCCATTTCTCTGGTGCCTGAGACAAGAGCCTGACTTCCTTGTGCCAGGGAACAGTAGAGAGCAAAAGGCCACCCCTAAACCTCCTTTGATCCAGGCTGAACACCCCCAGCTCTCTCAGCTGCTCCTCACAGGACTTATTTGATCCAGACAAGTCAGCACCACATCACTTAACAGTAAAATTCAGCTGAAAGGCTCATTACAAACTACAGTAGGGTGGTAAAGAATGTAAAACAGAATTTGGGGATTCCTACAAGAAAATGTGCACAAGGTATCTTCTCCAAAGATTTCTATCTTAGATATCTTAACTCAAGGACTTTTTGATTTTTGAAGGTTTTCTAATTAATAAGCCAAATGGCTTTACAAATTAATTTCACTTTTTAAAATACATTGTTTTCTTTGTTTTGTCATTCTGGGTTTTTTATCGCATATGCAGATGGTGCCACCTGGGAAAGTTTACATGCTTACATCATTAAGTGTCTTTGAATTAACTTCATGCCAATAATTGTTTTTGAGACATAGCACTGCCAAATTTGTCACTTGAGAAAAGTTAATCTAATTCTTTTCTTGCTCACTGGAGAGAGATGGTGACTTCTTCCACTAAGGGACAGACACACATGGACAGAGTTCAGCCACTTCTAGCCACACATAAGTCCCATCTTTTTATCTCTCGTCCCCACTTGGCTGTCCAACGTCTTGTGGAACCTCTACTACGCCACCAATGTCAATCCCAACTGGATTTTCTCAGCCACCAAGAGCCCCAGTACCCGGCAGTCACAGCTGGATTTAACAACGCACCAGTGGGGATGTGACAGGATTTCACCCACGGCACAAAGATGGAACCTGGAGTCTCCATGAGCTGCCCACAGCTGCACAGCTCGGGACGTGGTCCAAACCATCTGCATCTGAACCTGGGAGATTGCTCCAAACTGCCTTTTTTAAGATTAACAAATGTGTCTGCCTTACAAATTATCATTTAGAGAATGACATTACCAGGTCAATGTGTTCCTGAGCACTGTCTTTGAGAAAAGACAATTTAAAAAGCATTTTGTGGCTGTTGTTGCAATGGGTAACAAAAACCAAATAGGCTCAGAACAAACAACTTAATAGCAATGTCTGTGGAAACCAAAATCTTTTAAAATGCAGTTTGAAATCTGCCAAATTACGCCTAAAAGAAACTCTACAATGCCACAAGCTCCTTTGGCCAGCTTCTCATCCCCTCAGATTTCAGCTCACCTGCACAGCAGTGCACAGCTTTGCTCACATCTCCCTCATCCCTGGGCAGATGAACACGGCATCCTGCTCACTCTGCCATCTCCCACTCTGCATTAGCTTATCCCCTGCTCCCCTGTTGGCCTAAATGATCCTTCCGGAGCTTGCACACTCTGACGCCTCTTCCTTGAGCTCTTAAATCACTCCTCGAGCTTCACTCCTATCCAGACTACTAAAAATGCATCCTCATGAGCTATTACCTGCAAAACATTAAAAAAGTATCCTCATGAACCTGGTACTCTCCAAACATCCACACAGACTACTGGGAACCCTATCAAACCCAGAAGTTACAAAGTTGATGCAAATGTGAATCTAGTTTTCGTTGGTTTAAATCAGTGTTACCTCGATAAAACAACAATGTTGACATGCATCCAACAAATTACAGCTGAGCCCCTGTATCTAAGGATGAAGATCGCAACTAAGAAGTATTCAGCAGCTCTAAGTCTAATCTCATGATCCTAGTTATTTTCTTAGCGAAGTCCAGCAGTGTATATTGTTTCACGGACAGCACCCTACTCATTTATAATGGGCATGCTGTCACTCAAAACACTCAATAATTCAGCAACAAGCACATTTAGAGCTAAATGCTTCTGAAGTTTAATAATTCCAAATCAAGGCTCAGCAGTCCAAAGAATCATGTCACATTCCAAAGCGCTGTGGCTTCCACCAGGTACACAGTGGGTCTAAGTAATTACATGCCAGAGAAATCCATTTTTAATAAAAACTCGGTTGAATAGGAAAAAAAAAAAAAAAAAGATGCATAGAACAAAATTTTTAAATCATCAAGTATAATCATTATTTTATCTGCGCCTCTACACCTTCTCACATGACAGGGTAAGTGCGTGGTGCTTGCTCGTGTTAGTATATTTTTGTCAACAAAGCAGCTCAGGCTGCACTGCAAAGACTTGCATTAGAGAGGCTTCTTCCAGGTTCAATGACTCTTTGTGCATCCTAAACCCTGCAACTGAAAAGAGACAAAAAACAAACAGGAAAAGAAGGGAAGAGGGGGGGGGAAAAAAAAAAAAAAAAAAAAAAAAAAAAAAAGGCGCCTTGTGTTGTTTCATTCACCACTCATTCCAAAACACTCAAAGCAGGCGCAGCTCGGCGGGGAAATCCAATCAGGATAACGCCGGGGCTGCGCATCCCATCCCTGCCCGCAGGACCGCACGCCCACGCGGGGTTTGCAGGGGAGGCCGGAGCAGCAGCGCGGGGCGCTGCCCCTCGGCACGGCCCGGGACGGGGCCGGGGACGGGGACGGGGACAGGGACACAGGGACACAGGGACACAGGGACAGCCACCGGGCCCGGCACGGCCCCGGACAAACGGCCCGAGCCGCCCCGGCACACGCACCCCGAGCTCGGAGCCTTCCGAGCCGCAGCCTTCCCCCGGCTCTTCGCTCCAGGCTTCAAATTAAAGGGAAGCGGGAGCAGCAGTCGTTCAAAGCGCGGGGGGAAAAGCTCTTTTTAAAAAAGCTCACATGCAGAAAACGGAGAAAAATTTAAAGGCGGAGCTTATCGCAACCTTAGTCTGATTCTGCAGGTATAGATTTCTCTTCATAAAAATCAATAGAAGATGATTTTAAGCCGTTTGATTTCATTACTGTGTATCAAATCCCAGCTCTGAATGGAACATCTGAATCAATCTGCGAAGCTGCTACAGGCTACACTGTCACAGCCTTTCACGTGCCTTTTCTCTACCACTCTCACCATAAAGATGGCGAGATAAAAACCCCACACTGGAGGTTATTTGATATTTCTAAACAAGTATCAGCAGCAAATAGGCTTTTTTCCCTTCAGCCCCCTGATTTTTCACACTGATGTTTCAGATGGAAAAGAAAAACCAAGCACGAACTGCACACAACGCACTGGTTTGCTGCAGTGGTGACTAGAGAACTAAAATGTCCTATTTCCAGCTCTGAGAGATGAAAACATGTTGAATTAAACAAATACACATGTATACTCTTCACGCTGAGGCTGTGGTGTTTCACCACAAAAGAAACACATTATAGATCATTTAATGCATTAAAAAAAAGATGGCACAGTGGATTTCTATGCTGTGCTCTGAATCATAACGAGAGGCTTGTTAAAACCTGAGCAGACACACAAAAACAAATGTCATGGAAATAGGATTAATTTTTTTTGTATCTGTTTTAGTCAATATGTCACAATATAAAAATCTGGAGTTTCAATCTCTGGGCTTCTCTAAGCCTCCACCCCTAAATTATATCCCTTTAGTTAAATTGCTGCCTTCATAATCCAGTCAGCACATCCCAAGCTCCACATTCAGAAAGGTTACGATCCCATTTGTTTCCCACTCGTAAGACTGCCAGTGAGAGGGAGCGAGAGGCACGGCACAGCCTCCCACACGTATCCTGAACGCCCCCAATCCATATGGGAGTCACTCCAACACCCAGCTCTGCACCTCAAAAGCTGCACTGCTCAGAACTCAAAAAAAAAAAAAAAGTCTCATTTCTCCTCCTTGCATTGTTCTCAGAATTACTGAAAGAGTGAAAAATGGGCACAATTTGCTTCTTTTGAGCACAGAATACTCCTGACAGGATCGAGTATGAACAACTTGTAATTTTGAGAAAAAAAAGAAAAAAATTCAGAAAAAGTAATGTGAATAAAGTATCAGGCTTCGAATCTGTTTAATAACTGCTATGAAACCTATTACTGATTTTTTTACACTTTTTTTTTTTTAATATGGTTATTCTGGATTACTGTAAGACTTCTTTGTTCACTGAATACAGACACTCCTATTACCTGCCTGGTAAGCCAGTGGATGGTACCACACCCCCTCTAAATCCTCCAAATCATGTACCTGCACATGCATTTACAGTTTAGGGGAGGCAAGACTCAGTAGGACCGTGGGGGGGTTGTTTGTTTTCTGTATTCAGAATAAGAAAGTGAAAATGAATGCAAATACCTCCTCTCTTGGCAGCAGGCAGCGCATTGTGAGCATCTCAGCCTCAGTCTGAGCACTGCAGCTGCCAAGCGGAAGAAATAAATAAATAAGAGCCCAACCCTCCCAGCGAAGTATTTCAAAGGACAAAGGATATAAAAAGAAGAGCTGCAATGGAGATTTCAGCACAGCCACAAGTGAGACATCCCGAATTCCTGCGCGTTGTAGCTGCTCTCGGATTATTCCTTTATTTTTAAGCTCCTTACAATAAGTCTTACTTATCAGTCATTCACATCCACCCCTCATTTCCCACCCTGCTGTGATTTGCTGCAAAGGCCATCCCCCATCCATCACCCCTTGGTGGTTGTTTCTTTCACTGAGCAGACATCCCATCAATTTGAAGGTCCAGGTAGCAAATCCCACGGGCTCTAGATGCACTCTTATTTTAAATGAATAATAATTTATCCTAACACCTTTCAGAGCTGATGAGGTGATGGACTTTATGTGCTTGGCTTTGTTTTTGGAATCACCTGAGCAGCCCAGGTCCCTGTGAGTGATGCAGGAGCATCAGGCACTGTGGCCTCTTGCTCTGGGCAGTGAAACCCGGCAGAGGCACAGGAAGCAGCTGCTCTCAGTAGTTGGAGAGTACTCCAGCACTCTCAAAGTTTGCATTTGCTTCACTTGGGTTGCCTCACCAGCTAGGAAAAAACATCAGCTGGGGAGTGATGTGATTTTCCCCTTTCTGGCACAGTGAAGAAACAACAAACCCGAAGATGCAGGTCACGGTCTGGCCTGCACAGGTAAAAGGGATTCATTCCCAAACTCACAAAATCCCAAGTCTGCCCAGCTCTGAAGGGAACAGGAAGCCCATCAGCCCACACAGTTCAGTTAGTCAAAGCAGCAAACATATTTATGCTTTTCTTTAACTTTTTTTAAAGCAGTACTCCATTCCAGACTTCTCAAAAGTAAAAATTTTGGTTTAGAAACCATGGCAATTAGGATGGTTACCTGGGGTGGAAATGCTCTATTTTTGGACAAGAATAAGAGAAAATTGAACAGAAATTATTTACAGCAAAACTTTTGCTGTTTATTTCGAAAGCCAGAAATATGACCACAGAATAACACTGTGCCTCTTCACAATCATAACAGAAATGTGATACTTTACATACAGGCACCATACAGCACAAGAAAAACATTTTTCTGGTGAAAGAAGAAATGACATGCCTGTATTCTTTAATCAGAAGACAGCTTGGGAAGTCAGGAGATTAACCTCAGTGATATAATACTGCTAGCAAAATTCACTCAGTAGAAATATTAATTGCTACACTTAACTTGTTACTAATTCCTTAGAAGGATTTTATCAGATCCATAGTACTCCACATAATTTGAAGAGATCTTCCACAAAATATATTTGGGCACAAGTCAAAGGGATAAAACACTAACATAATTCTTCAGCTTCTATCTAAGGACCTGTCAGGTTTGCTCCTCGATAAACACAAGAAGGAACTCTTCATACCCTGCCTGCTGCTCTAAGTCACGCATTTCACTCCTCACAGAAAAACACGTTTCAAAAGCCCCTGGTAAACTGCCACCTCGCACTACCCATGATTTGAATTTAATTAAAAAGAACTAGTTAAGTACATCTATGCTAGAAATGAGAGCTATCACAACAAAGCAAGATTTCTCTGTACACACGTTGCCTCTGGAATTGGCTGCTTCCCTTGGAGCACGTGTATCGTTTCTGCAACAGGATGAAATTCAGAGCGAACAAATAATTCCAGCAGGAACTCCATACAAGTTTCACAAAAGGCAAACACTGTTTTTTGAAAAGCAAATCCTAGCTGCGAAGTTAATCTTCACTATAGAAGACTACTAGAAGAGTAAAGCAGGGCAAAAAAAGCCCTTACTTGAGCAAATATGTATAGAAAAGTGGTTAGCTGTGGGGTTTGGAAACTTGAATGGTCTAAGGATATGGGCAAGGGATTTTTGCAGCAGAAAAATCTTTTAATAGATACTCTTGGAGAAGGAGGGGGGAAGTAAATTTTGGAGCACACATGTAATTTTTCAGGTCAGATGCATCTGTTCCATTAAGGGATTTCGCTAGCACTGGTTTTCAACACAGTTCTTCTCTAGCCAGAAGTTAATGCTCGTCCCATTTGACCCTGGAATGGAGCAGACAGTAAAATATTTAGAAGACTTGACGAAGCTGCTAACAAGAATAAAGGGCTCAAAATGAGAGAGTGGAATTAAACCACCAATAAACTAGGTCAAATTATTGGAGTGCAGAGTACCCTGAAATACAGCAAAAGGTAACTATTATAATTGCAATTTCCATCCCAGGTCATTTAAATGATTAATAGCAGGAGTTAGAAAAAATGAATTAATTCCTGCAACTAATTCAATTTTGTCTTATTTCCTCGGGTTGTCTGGACTTTTAAGCATAGTATTCCAAAGTGCTTTATGCTTTTATTGCAATAATATGATGGACTTGTACTTTTACACATTTTGTAGAGGCCTAAATCTCTTTCATATTATTCCTATTTACCAACACCTGCTCTGAAACTTGACTTCCTCCAGGACCAGCACAGAGGTACCTAAAGAACGGAGTTGTTTATGCTGGAAAAGATACCCAAGATAGAGTCCAACCATTAATGCAGCAATGCCAAGGCCACCAGCAGATGATGTCCCTAAGTAACGGCAGGATGCAGCCACGCCTGGGGATGCTGCCACGCCTGGAATTAGTGCGGATCATCAACCACAGGGATGCGGAGGCTCTGCTGGTCACTGCACCAAGGCC
>WBMY01015534.1:72695-174796 GCA_013397315.1 Donacobius atricapilla
AAGCAGCATTCCAGCGCCGTAAAATGCAGGTTGCTCACATCTCAAACACAGACTGCAACTCGGAGCCCTTCAGCTCAAGAAGGATGGAAGAAAACTAGAAAAGGCATGAAACAGCATGACAAAGACCCAGAACTATTCACACATGCATGACAACAAAGACTTGTCTTCAGTGCTTCAGCCTGAAGAAAAAAACAGAATTAAAAACCAGTTACTGTCGGAGTAATTGCAAGTAAAATGCTTAAACCCACATTTAATTCCGACAAATAACTGGACTGCTCCTCCACATTCCTTCTACTACCCAGAGGTACTGTTAATGTACAGAAATTAATTCTGCTTTTGAAGCAAATCAGAGTATTCAGACCCCAAAATCCTGTGGGTTGCCCAAACTGTCTAATATCCTCAAGGTTACACCTGACCTCCTCAGAAATCTCCTCTCTACGCATAAGATTATTTTGTTCTACTGAAGGATCTCTAAAGTCCTATTTTCATGTTCTTTTGCAAAACATTCAGATGTTTTGTTCAATTACATTTTTTATCCTGCTACAGTTAAATTAAATGTTCTCATTAAAAAAGAACACATTCAATTATGAAATCTGCAATTTTAATTACAATTTTCTATCCCCATCTACTTTGAAACTCAAACCAGACCAGGACTGTTGTTTGTTCATGTCTGAACAATGTTTTTATTTACCATGGATAAACGGAGACTTATCTAATACCACTTACATGGAGTCATAAATTGATTTTTGATTAATGTTTAATCAGAAACAAAGAGACATATCTGTGCAAAATAGTAGGAAGCAGAAAGCCCCGTCCATGGGAATTTTTTCTGTGTCAGCTCTCCCAAGCTCGGTGGATCGACACGAGATCCTTCCTCTTCTGCTGGTATGAGGATGCAGCTCTGTTGACAGAGCACTTTACAATAGCCAGATAGCTTCCTCCAGGAAACACTAATTTAAAAAAAGATTATTTATTTTAAATACAAAGGCTCTACAACCGACAACACGGAGTAAACATTTTAAATCTCAAACGCTCATAAAAATTAAGAGCATTAATGACAACCTTCCCTACTTCTGGCAGGCAGCCAAGCCGTCAAAGCTGAAGGTGAACAAAGCTGGGGAGGTACCTCCAGGTCCCTCCCTGCCCAGCACTGTCAGCTGGCAGGGCCACAGGTGAGAACAGCATTAAAATCCCATGTCTCACTGAGGATGAAATCACAGCTTTAATGAAAACTCAATATTCAAGTCTTCATTGGAGCACACGAGACTTCTCCATCACGGGATCAAAGTCCAGGGGAGCACCAGCATCCAGAAGCAGGCAGCACTCGAGATCAATACAGTGTAATAAAACAAAAAAAACAAGAAGGATGAACATTTCTAGCTGTAATCAAAATAGTAAAGGAGGTTACCTAACCTCAAAAGGAATCTCTCTCTTTCAAAACAGAAGCACGTATTCTAGTTTGGTGTAAATGCCTTGAGAGCACGTCCTTGGGAGGGATGGGGTGGGGGGAGTGATGCCACAGCAATCCCAGGATATCTGGGGAGATCAGAAACATCAGGAAGGCAGTAAGTCTTTAAGAAGGAAGGGGTGAAGTGGCTGCTTCCTCTTCTGAATGGAGCCTGAGCAACACCTGAGTGAATTGCCAGGATCTTTTCATCCTTTTCTCAGTGTCTTTCTCTTGTATTCATGGTAAGAGGCCAGAAAAGCAAACAATGCTGCTCTAAAACATTTGGTCCTCAAACCTCTTTTTGACAAATGTAAATACACACTAATTTTTTCAACAATTAAGAACTCCCAAAGGAAGATGGAATATTAAAAAAAAAGTGACAAGAACAATCTTAATTATACCTCTGTTAACACATTATGATAATAAGTACTTGTTCTTTATCAGACATTTTAAAAAATTATTATTGTTCTGAACTATACAAAGGCTGGTCTAAAGAACAAGGATCTTTGTCTCTTGCTGCCAGAAGAAACAGCATTTCCTGAGGCCTGTTTCTGCCTTCAACTAACAGTTTTGATTTGGGCCTTAGAAAAATAACTGCATGTCCTCAGCTGGAGGGGAAAAAAGTTCCCTTCTTCCCCCTCTCCCAGATGCTCACAGGAGAGCAGCATCGCCAGTGGTAATAACACTGTGTTTCCTCAGCCTTCAGGAAAAACACCACCAAACCTCTGGCTATCCTGGCTCAGGTAAACAACAGGAGTTCATTACGGAGTTAATACTCGGGTTTGTTCATATTCCTCCTTTCCACCTCCCCTCGGAGCCCCCGGACTAGAATTACAGCCCAACAATAGCCCAATTGTCGCCCCCGGCAGCAACTTCCAGCCCAACAATAGATCCTTCCCTTTTCTCTCCACCCAAAGGAAAATTAATAAGGAAAAATTTCTCTGATTACAGGGTAAAGAAAAACATTTTTAAGGGGGAAGACAGAGAGACCTATGTATATACCATGAGGTTCTGAGCTTCCTTTGTACAAAAGAATGTGCATTCCCTTTCCCAGGCTGCTTTGTATCCCACAGCCCCTCCTATGCAGGGGAAGAGATGGGGAGGAAGGTTATGTGCTCTGGCACGAATGGCATTTCCTAAGAAGGTCACTTTAACCACCACTTTAAAGGGTCCTTCCTTTAAGAAGTCTCACCTATCCCTACAAACGTGAAGGGGAGAGCTGTGAGCCCCCTTTATTTCAATGATAACCTGGAAGTGCACGTGCCTGCCCTCCAAAACAGAGCTCACATGAATTCGCACTCAGAGGGGAGATGCAGGCTGGATTTACAAAGCAAACATTGTTTTTTGTGGGGAAAGAGTATTTACACATAGGAACAAATATGTTTTATTTCCCACTTTCCAGATGAAAAAATACATCTTACTGCACTGCAAATATTTTGGTAATGTGTGCCAAAGGCCAAAAACAAAGAAAGAAGTCCTTCCTTTGGAGAGGAAAAAGAATCTCCACCTACTACAGCCAAGGCTGCACAAAGTCCAGCATTAGGCTCATGATTTTTTTCTGCCTGCTAAGGAGCCTAACATTTATTTCGGCAACAAAGCAATAACAAAGATTCAAAGCTGCTTTCCAAAAAAACTTCCCAAGTATTTAAAGAATTTGTTTGTGCTCTGCCAAATATCCCTGTGTTCCTCAGGCTCTACCCCTGCAAGCAAGGCAACATCTGTTGGTTTGGGGTGACAAGAGAAGAAACAGAATATTTTGTGATTCTGCACTGCAGAAGCTGCCCAACAAGTAATTCACATTGATATTAATTTCAGCTTCTGCCTGCACAGTATTTACTCATGCAGCAGCTAGTTAAAAGCTCTGTCCAAGTGCCTTTAAGTATTTGAGATTTATCTCCGCTAATCAAGGTTTATTCTCCTTCAGTTATAAGTACTTTACTAAATCACTGCTCTCCGTAGTTCTGACATCTGACTTCTCCTCACTGAAACTATTAAAAAAGGTTCTATCATTTTGTTATTGCAACAGGGAACATCCACAAAAGCAGATTTGAATTCTTATTGGTTTCAACAAGAAAAATCTTGTTGATGTTTGGTAAGAATATAGACACAGAAAAACCAAACACTACAAGTGTGTCAGCAGAGTTCCCCCATTAGCTGAAGTCCCAGTCCAAGGCCGCAGGTTCTTTCCAGTGACCAAATTCAAGGTTTGAGTTCTAACACAAACTTGCAGCTCACCAGGACCATGCCCACCTCCAGCTAAGGGAACCTCTAGGACCCACCTGTGGATCAGGCCAGAATTGCTGTCTTGCTCAGCAGGAGCCAGGCACTGGCAGTGTGCAGCTCTTGGGCAGCCCCGCTCAAATCCTGTTTAAGATTGTCCCTGTTCCACCGTCCCAGAGTCCTTTACCCGCTCTCTTCAGCAATTTCTCCAGTGATACGTAGGCCCTGAAGCTGTGATTTAGCTCCTGAATTTGAGGAAATGTTAAAAATGCAAGAGCCATGCTATTCCAACAACCAGCAAGTATCTCCGTAGGAGACAGGAATTCTATTGCCTTTGAAAAAACTCCGCATTCACCAGAAAAGCATTTTAACAGGCAGAGATGATTTTTTTTAAAGAATTAACACTGACATCGTTACTTACAGTCCTTAAGGAGGATTACTAACATCTCTTTGCTTCATTTCCTTTTTGGTTTATGCTTAAGGACAAATATTTTGTTTATAGTGAACTGAGCACACATCCAGCTGGTCTCTCTCTGAGTACTTCCTGCAAAGTTCACTTGGCAAAAATCTCCGGACTGCCAAAGGCTGCCCCACAGTCCCTCAGATAACCAGGGTATGGCTGTGGAGTTGGAAGACTGGAAAATGAGACACACCAGCTATTCTTCCTTCTCCATGAAAGCATTTATGAGGTGAGGATGTCACGCAGAAGTCCAATATCTACCACAGCTCCTAAATAATGCAACGTTTGACACTTCTAGCACAGACACAGTTAAAAGGAGGAACAAAAATGTACCACCCATGGTTTGTTTATGTAGGTAAATTTAAAATTAACTTCAAACTCCATTTCATTTTATGGCTGTGAATAATCCTCACACCTCTGCCTGTCCTTTCCACATTTGTAATTACAAAGGAACATATGACAAAACTGCATTCTTACAGCTTTCTAGAGCTTAACTCACCCTGCCAGCTTCTCTAACCTGCCAGGGAAGGAACACACAGGTGAAGTGAAATGCTGCCACAACACAGTGTCTCTCAAAGTAAGAATATCTGTCCATGAGAAAGTGATCTTGCTTATAATTCAGCCTTCTGCTTTCTGGAACAGACTGGAACTAATTCCCAAGCAGGAATGTACAAAAAACAAATTAAATTCAATTGCTATGATGGTTAACAATGGTATCGCTCCAGAAATCCCAGTTTTTTGGACAGCTGAGGCCATTTGAAGACCATGCAGTGTATCTCTTAACCAGAATCTGCAATTCTACAATCAAGTAGAACACATTGATTATTCCTGTAGATCTTTATAAAGGTGGTTTTAAAAAAAAAAATCAAAGCGCAAGCATAGACAGCCTTGCCCAAGATCCCCATGGGTGCCAGAGCCTTCCCAACGCTCTACACCCATTCCACAAAATCTGTAATAATAATAATATTCTGGAAGGTGGTATGGGAGGATTGCTTTTAAAACTGCTGAAAATAACACGTTGTGATTGCATCTTGCAGCCGCCGTGTGCTCCGAGCGAGGACACGTCCAGCTCCTCCTGCCTGTCCCGATGCCCTGGTACGTGCACGAGCTCCCTCGGCAGCTCAGAGGCGTCCATCCCCTGCAGGAGCTGCTCAGCTCCAAAGGCCAGGGAAGTGGGGACATTTTCCAACACAGCTCAGTGGGTGTCAGCCCAGGCAGGCAGAGGCTGAGCTATGACACAGGTACTGCACTGTGTAAATGAAACCTTCGGCAGGAGGCAACACGGAGAGAGAGCAAAGATGATGAATAAAAATACTCAGCACAGGAATACCTTTGGCTCACACGCCCCACAGTCTACACTGGCCTTGCTCTTCTGTCAAGTTACAGCCACCTCAGTTCCTGGGCTAGGGCACGGCCAGCTCCCTTCCTCACTCACATCTTCCCTGTACACCTCCAAGAAAAGCAGCGCCAAGGAAGAAGTGCCCAGGAAACCCAGCCCATCCCCAGGTCCCTGCTCCTGACTGTCCTCCCTGACTCACATGTAGCCACACTAACAATTTTTAGCAGTCTGCTGGGGCAGCTATGATTCCTCACTTCGGTTCATTTAAGGACTTCAATTGTTTGTTTTGGCTCCAACCTGCAACCGTGTTTATGAAAAACAGGTTAAGCTTTTGGCACCAAATTGTTTTCAAAAACCCTCAGGCTTTGAAATAGTGCCTTCTTTAAAAAAATGTTTTTCTACCTTGAGATGCTGCCTTTCTCTCCAGAGAGACGTTTCACCTCCACTGCTCACTACACTGGTGTTACCTTTTTGTGTTCCCATTAATAACTTGTTTTCCTGAACAGTTCACAACTTGATCTAAAAGATTCTGTCTAAGCTAAGGCATAACATGTGACATTTCAGAGAAATCTGAAGTTATTATTTCCAAATAAAAAAACACTCCTGCACCACGTGACCGTGAATTTCAAATTTTCATGGTAGATTTGCATAAATAAGGGGGACTTGTACACTGTGAGTACTGCTACATGGAAACTAGACTGTAAAATTTATCCCTTTAATTCAAGAAAGTTTCTTGATGCCCCACTGCATCCTGTGTACTGCTACTAAAAACTGTACAACAGGACAGTTCTGCAAAACAACAATCTCTCCAATCCAAAATTGGCCACAAGATTCCACACTCCCATTTGAGTCTATAAAAACATATTTTACTCCACACTCAACAGGCTCCAATGCCAAAAAATACCCAAAATTCCCATCCCAGAGTGAGAATCTAGCATTCCAGGGCAGATCATATTGATGAAGGCCCATGTATAAATGCATTAAGAAATCTTGAATACAGATCACTCACTTGCTTTTTTAGTTCACTAAAAAGCTGCTTCCAAAAACTTTTATTCTAGTTTAATGGTTTTCTAGAGTAATTTATTAATCTTAGCACTTCGAAGATTCATTTGGATGTAGAAGAAGAGTATCAGCTGTGACTGTTTTCCCCTGAAGGTGCAGTCAGATATTAAATGGCTAAAAGTCTCAACAGTGCAAAATTACCAAAAGTACATATTTAAACAAGAAAGACCTATTTTTCCACCAAAAAGGGTGGTGAAAACAGAGTATCAACACTGAGCTTCATTGAGCCATGCTAAGATCGTAAATGGCCTGATGTCATTTCTTGTCCATTTGAAATGGTTTTGGTCTCCAGCTTGATCATATCCAGGAAAAAATTTCCAATAGACTAATGCCAATACAGCCACCCTCTTTTCGGATTATAATTGGTACATGTTATAAGGTTTAAAAGCCACAAAATGTTCCAAAACAGCCTGGAGTCACTAGGACGATGCTCTCATGGGACAAAATCACTCCAATATTCTTCAGGCTACTTCCTAGAGAAACAAACTGAATTGAAGCAGCCATCGTCCCCCTACAGGCAAGAATCCCAAAATGCAACACCAGAATCCTGCTCACTGCTCCTTCTAACTGTCCGGAATCCAAGGGGCCCTGCAGAACTCAGGTAAGACACGGAGAGCTTGGGTGGGGCAGCTCCCTGGAGACGTCTCCAGGGATGTCACTTCAGCCATCACAGAGAAATGGGAAAGAGGAAGGAGAGAACAAAGAGCACAGAAAGATCCAAGCCCTCTGGGTAACTCTGCCTATCAATTTAAACTTAGTATCGGCTTACTCAAAGTGAGCAGAACCTCAGAATGCAGCTTTGGTCAAATAACTGACATATAAAATTAAAGTTCATGCAACAGAAGGCGCTGATGGAAAGTGAAGCTGTGTGATTTCAACTCCTCCAGTAGTGCCAGCCAATATTTTCTAACCAACCGCCTACAGTTCGACCCCCAGCTCCTTTATTCAGCCTCTAAAATGCCAGTCTGGGTTTTAAGAGGAGAACAAGCCTCACCACTACCTCAGTTCCTCTATCAAAGCATTCTGCTGGCAAAGAAGGGGCTGCTCAAGGGGAAGTGCCGAGGGTGGAGAGGGAAGAATGCCCAAGCCATCTGACAAAGCTGGAATCATCTCCACCACCAGCTGAGTTACCACCACAACCCCCAGCCTTGATGCTACAGTGGGAAATCTTCACAAGTCACCACTCTGAACTACTAGAAGAGAACCAGGCCATCACGCAAGTCAGCACAAGTCAAACACATCAGCAGCAGTTCAGCAATTCCTGATATGAGACCCAGAAGGCCAGTCTAGAACCTACTGCAGACTCAGAGCACTGCTGATGCACTTCCCAATTCACACGGCTCACAAATCCACCTTAGGAACGTAAAATTGTATTAAAGCACCTCAAGAGTTTGGTACAAGTTCAGCATGTTACCATTCCACCAGGTTTACTTCAGACATAAGCAATCTCCTATGTCAGGTTATTATTTCTATTACCACAAACAATCCCAACTGTGCCCTGTTTACAACCACAGAAGGAACAAGGATACACCTACACTCAGTGATTGTGCTTGGGCCACACAGGCTGCTGCATTTTTATATCACACTTTACCAAATAACCTATTCTGTGGTCGTTCTGGTGGCAAACTCAGCCCCACAAACATCTTCAGTTTTCGTTACAATACAAAATTTACCATTTTAATGCATCAGGAAATAATGAGAGCGCCAGCTGCAGGTAGGAAAAGGATCCTTTTGTCTAGTCATCAGTTTTCAACTCGGCTATGTAAGACTTTTCCAGAATTAAACAGGCTATTAACGGAAGCACTTCAGTTTCACTGGTTTTGCTTTCAGCTAACAAATGCTCCTCTAGGAAACCACGTATGAAAGATGTCCTATAAATTGAGATTGAAAAACAGAATTGGTTGCTGGTTTTCAACAATGCCCTATGATGAGTGGCTGTCCGGTACAGAAAGCTGCAACCTCCCTGTTTCAAGGGAACAAGGACCTGTTCGGGCTTCACCTCCCTCGTTACAGAAGCCCTGAAGCACCACTCCAAGTCTGCCACGAGCACAGGAAATGTGTGAACAGCACAGTGGTGATGGCTCCTCTCGGAGCATCTTTCTCTGCTCATCTCATGTGAAACTCTTCACGGGCCCTTGGCTCATTCCATTTTCATGGAATCCACACTCTATCCCCACGCACATACAAGAGTCCACACCAACAGGCATCCATCAGCTGGAATATTTTACAGTCTCTTCTGCTGTTTTGGAACACAGTGACAGCTGTAAAGTATGGGAAACATCTTCCTAAGCTCAGCATCAATGCTGCTAAACCACCCAAGATGAACTTAAATGCATCATGTTATTTTAATTATTTTTAGAGCATCTTATTTTTATGTCAATGCTTGTCATTACAGCAAGGTTCTTTACAAGAAAAGAATAAAACTGTGGGAAGGACTAAAATCTTAAATCTTTTCTCCTGTTGGCCTAATGGTACAGTTCTCCATACACCTGGCAATGAAGAAAATAAATTCAGAGATGCCTTTTGATTTATAGCTCCAGTGTGGTTTCTCAATAATACAGCTATCTTAGACTGCTGCATGCATTTTAAAAGTATTCCAGCTCTTTCAGAGATGAATTACAGTAGGCTACATCTTTAACAGAAGCTCACATAAATTTCTTTTTTTTTCCTCCAAGAAAACAATTACAAAACATTAAATCACTTTTATAATGCACTATGAAAACAAAACCCTTTAATTTGGGTTATGATCTGAACGGTTTGTACAGGATGCTCCAGCTGCTCTTCTGCTTCACTCCGTGCCTGCAGCAGCCCCAACTCAGGAGCCCCAGGTCAGGAGGAATGACCTGCTTTGGTCTGACCATTTCTCAGTTTATAAGGACAACACAACTCCTTCTATCTCCTCATGCCCCACAGCAGGGATCCCAAACACACTGAACACCACCTTGCCCAAGCCTCATGCCTGGCTCTCACTCCAGCAATAGTTTCAGGCATCCCAAATTGGGTCACATGGCTGCCCTTGAAGCTGATCAAACATCTCTTGTACATGTCTTGGGAAGTCCAGTGTAGACCACAATAGGAAAGAAATTCCAGAACCTGGACTGGAGAAGATTATCTATCCCTGAAAAGCTAAAACCATCAGAGCCCTCTGACACTACCTCTCCTTATCCCAAATGCGGATGAAGTCTATGGAACAAAACTTATAGCCTCCCTTCCTCCTTCCATCCTCCTCCTCACCATTATGCTTCTGGAGAAAAACATCAAAATAAAATAAAAGAAGGAAGTACAACATATTATAATAGAGGACCTTGTCTATTCTCTAAAACTAGACTTTTGTTCTAGATCTGTTTGCGCATATCTTTCTTTCCTGGCATCAACAATGATCTCATAGAGTAAAATCATTTATTTCTTTTAAATCTACCTCAAACTGTAGATACAGTCATTGTTTTGAATATAAGAAAGGGTGCCTCAGCTCTCTGGTTTGAAAACCTATTAAATTTCACTCAAAAATAATAAACAGCTCTTACAGCCTCCAACAGCTTGAACCACCAAGATGCTCAACACAGCCTCTGCTAAGTGGATAGGAGGAGATAGAAACAACGTCAGTAATTTAGAGCTTATCTGTGGGATTTGTTAATATAAAATAAGACTTAACTGTATAACACAAAATATATATGGAAATAAGAATGGTGTACAATACATATCAAAAGTAGCAAACACATGCATCCTACCGAACATACACAGGGCAGAACAGCAAGTGCTGTACAGAAAAAAAATCTAAAGAAAATTGCTTCGCCTGCTTGTCATGTGCTCCATGGAAGAGCTGCAAGAGCTCCCACCCAGCTCAACAGGTTTGGGAAACTTTGGAATCTCATGAACTGCAGGAGGGATGGATTGTGTTTTATGTGCACTTAACTCTGAAATAATGAACTTCAGAAGGTTTGCTCCCCAGCAGCTCCCGGTGGTGAGGAAGGGACAAGTGACGAGAGGGGGCTGCTGGCGCTGCCAGGCGTGTGACATCAGCCCTCTGGATTGGCTGCCAGTGACATCATTTTATTATTCAGCCTCATGTTTGCATTTCAGCTTCCCCCTTTCAGGGACCTCCGGACCTCACACAGCTCCTGGGAGCAGAGAGGCAGCGCGTCCGAGCCGCGCCGGACTCGGAGCGGCCGCAGGAGAACGGGCCTCGCTGCTTCTTCTGGAGCTGGGAAAGGCCGCGGGGCTGGGAGGCCAAGCAGCGGTCACTGGCTTACAGCAAGACTGAAAGCAAAATCCTTAAGAAATTTGTTGCATAGAAAGACCTGAAGGCTGGCAAATGGAAACCACATGGAACGCAAGAGCGGAGTTAACAACAGCCATGCACACAGGCGGGATTGCACATGGATATAACAGCGTGTGTGGAAACAGGGCAACCACTGCTCATCAACAGTATCCCTTCTTTTGTTAACACCCGTAAGGGATCCCCCACAAAGCACTATCATCCCTGTTCACCCTCCACAACACGAGGCTGCCTTTGTTCCAAGCTCACATCCTGCTTCCCCTTACACGCTTGCCCCTCCTGAACTCGGACGCCTGTAACCTGATACACAAGAATGTTAATTTCTCAAGTGATTTTTGTAAAAGCACAGAATGGAAGTAACTTGATATTTTCCCCATCTTGAAAAATATTATTTTATAGCACATACAAGAGTAGGAAAATATATCTGGTCTACAACAGCGCTTTGGGAAAATAAAGTGAAGAAAGGGCTGCTCTGCCTCTGGGTACCTACTACCCAGTATGTTTTCTGTTCAACACACACCAGGATGTGTGTGTGTGTGTGTCCAAACGCGTATATCTGTGAATTATTCATGTGCACACAAACACAGATCAATCAGGCAAAAGATCAGTTTCCAGCAAGTACAAAAACACCTAAGTTAATGCCGAGCTTGAGTGACTGCTCTGAGGCACAGCGTCCTGCACCCGTCTGCTCACGGATCCAAAAGTACCTACAGAGCTTGCATCTTAAAAACATGTTATGAGCAATTTACACAAAATCAATTAATCAAATACAATCACGCTCTCGAAACTAGTTCATGTACAAAATGCATTTTCTGCTCACTCCCAGCAGCGTGCGTTTTGAGTGTGTATCTCACACCCCGCACCATCCCACAGAAAGAACACAACCCTGAAGGACGGGCATCCTACAAATCCCGTGCCTCTGACCCATTCCCAGGGATATGGGCAGGCTCCTTGCCGTGCAGGAGTGTAGTTCAGACAGGCTGCACTGCTGGCCCACCACAGCCTACCAGAAAAGCTTCCTGTGCATGACAGGCACTACCACAAACCGCTGTATAAATTCAGACCAACATAACTTCACATTCCACCTTAATTCACTACACTACATGAGTTTTACACTTTATGATGACCCTATTCCTCCCATATTAGGAGAACATCAGTATTTCAGGACACTAAATCAATGTGTTTGGTTTTATTTTAAAAAGTGTCCCCCAAACTCCAGAACTGCTTGTAAGACTGCATCTTAATTTAAATTTAATATATACTGCTTCCTTGTGCTGGTGCATCCCCCATCCGCCCCACAGCAACCTTAAAACACTCATTCATGACACCCCTACCTTGGCATGTTTTACCAGGACAATAATTCAGCCCTCTTTAGACCCAAGGAAACTGAATGCTTTTATGTGCAAATGAAATAAAAATGCTATAAAAGTCTTCTGGCTTCAACTCCTAGACAGCAACAAGATGAGGGAAAACCACCGGTGGAATTAAGGAAATACGGAATGAGATTTTCTTTTGTTCGCCACGTGTGGTTTGAAATACGGGATTTCACAGGGGTGTTTTCCACTGACCATGATGTCAGCGATCAAAGTTTTCTTCCTGCCATGTGAGAAAAGACTTGAAAATGCAGAATTTGTTCTCCTGAACACGTGTGGATCTGGGTTAACAGGGTGAAGTCCCCATGGACCAGGGACAGCACAGGTACAGCTCAGTCTGCCCTGCAGCAGGCACAGAGAGCTGCTGGAAGACAGATCTGCTCTCTGCTACTATCACGAGGGAGTAGGTCATGCTTGGAGCACCACGCTGAGCCCTCTGCTCACAAAGCTCTCCCTGACTTCAGCAAACAGGCTGCAGTAAGCAGGACAGGTAACAACCTCTTCATTTATCACACGCTTTCCAGAATGCTCTAAAACTCCAAGCAATCCGTTCGGCACAAAGCAGCGCATTCTCACCGCTCACAAGAACACGCATTCTTCCTCCAAACAACCCAGCAAGAGCACCCACCACTGCACCTGAGCAAACCCTGGAGCAGGGATGGCCCTGGGGAACCGTCCTACTTTGCAGGGAAATGGCACTTCTTTAGCTCCTTTGGCAAAAGGAATATGTTTACTGGCTGGTCTGACACAGTTTTTTCAAAGAATTTGCAAGTTGAGTTCTCCTCACTCTGATTTTGGCTATGAGACTGCAAAAGTTTACAGACTTTTCCCCCTAACCACCACAGACCTCAATGAGCCCTCCTAACATTCCTTCCAACAGCCCACCAGAACTATCAGCCCAAACATGATCCGAAGAGGAGGACTGTAAGCCACCACTGCAAGAGGATTCTTCTGTCACAAGCCAGTGGCAAGAACATGCAAGACAAGGCATCATGAGACAGTCTCTACAGACAAATCAAAGCCAGCAAGCATGGAAGTTCTCAAATCCAGTGAAATATCTCCCCAAACATAAAAAGAAAGCAAGCTCCCAGTTGATGAAATAAGACTGACACATCAGTCTCAGGTGGATTTCTTTCAGAAATCATGTTACAACATCCACTGGTCACTTAAAACATAGTTTCTCAAGCTCAATTTAAACAAACGTGGGACAACCTGGCCTTAAAGAAAATGGTTCTGAGGTTTATTTTGCACAGTACTGGCACAAAGTGCAAGGTATTACACCTGTTGGGCATTTATTAATTGCTTTTAGTATTTTCTAGTTTAGTTCTCTTTTGCAAACGTGGAAAGGCTTGTATTTATTAGCAAGAAACTACACTTCCAATGCCTTCTATGTCAGCTGCAGAGAGGGTTCAAGCTGAGAAGAATGGGTTCAAGTGATGCCATTTATTTTGAGTCTCTCCATCAGGATCAGCTTCTGGATCCTCCCTAGCTCCTTCCTTCTCTCACTACGCCTACGCTTCCAGGGAAAACTAAGGAAAATCTGACACCTCCAAATGCTGCCACATATAAAAGACATACTAGACAAAACGTGAAGGACATGAACTAAATCCTAAGAAGGAGCTTGTGGGTATCTTTTATTTATAACACTGAATGAAATTCTGTAGAATTGGGGAAGGGGGGAAGGATGTTTTCAAAGCAGGACTTTCCCTGCAGCACAGACTACAGGCATGGACACTCTCTGCTGCTCAGAAAAAATTTGGAACAACTGGACAGGAAGAACAAAAGCAAGAAATACTAAGCTCCAAACAAGAAGAGAGGTAAACTCAGCTTCCCCCACCCACCTTCCACAAAAACATCAAATATTTCCTTTCATAAATAATTGCAATAGGATGCCGTAGACTTTTCCAAGCAGACAATAGCTGGATTGTGTAATGTTTTGCCCCAGGCAGGGCCCGGGGGGCGGGGGACACAAAGGCCGGCTTTCAGAGCTTGGGGCCTCTCGCTCCTGCTCCACAGCCTTACTCCCCTCCTACTCCCTTCCTACTCCCTTCCTACTCCTTCCCTTCCCGGGCTGGCCCTCGCTGGGGCCGGGCAGCGGCGCCCATCGGGGGCTCCTGCTACACACACACAACAACAACAGGCAGCAAAAGCAAACCAAGAGGAGTTGGGAAGCCCCTCTGGCCCCGCCGCACACCTCACACGGAGCAAGGCCTGTTTTTTCCCCGGGAGGGATCTGGGGGTGCCGGTGCCAGGCAGGGGCTGCACCCACCGCTCTCGCTGCTCCGCCGGGCCATGGAGTGCCCGCAGAGGAGCCCAGCATCCCGCTGGGTCTCGGGTCACGCTGCCCGAGGGCAGAGCCCAGCTGGGGATGGAAAAGAAAACTATCTAAAGACCTTTCCTATAAGGTGCTCTGAAAGAGTCGCCGGTGTGGACTGGGAAAGCTTGAGCGGGGTAATGCCCAGGCTGAGTGACTTTCCTCCACGTTCAGGACTGGAAAACCGCCTGTCCTGGCAACATCCAAGGAGCCCCAGCGCTCCCGGGCAGCCGTGGCAGCGCTGCTCCCCTTCCTGCGCCAGCTCAGAACCCACAGCAGCAACAAGCTCTGCCTGTGCCGGGCTCTGCGCAAAACATTTCTTCCTAACGGATGATTCAAGCTGCCTGCCCCACCTCGGAGATAAGCACACAAAAAAAATTTATATATATATATTTTTATCACCTGCATGAGGAAGTATTCAGGCTGGGAAAAGCCGGAGTAACAGGGGTGCCCAACCCTGCCTGCCCAAAATATGCATTAATTCTCCTTAGTAGAGCAGCCTGTACTTGTGCCACCTCAGCACTGTCATCTCCACAAGCCAAATGTTTACTGTAATACACTGTTTATATATAACCTAGTATATTATTCTGCGTAAACCAACTGTAATAGCATGAAGTCAGCTGCGACCTCTTCTTCACAACAGAAACCAGCAGAGGACACTTGGCCAGTTGCAAGAGCACGGGTAGTTGTGCCAAGTTTGCAATAAATCAGGTTGTTTTGTTTGGGTTTTGAAGTGCAGCAAAAAGACGTCAATAAATGCATCAGCGCAGGTAAAATGATCTGAGCCGCACTTCAAAACACCCACCGCGTCAGGTGCACAGAAAACAAGGGACAGGTGCTGGCTACAGAAATTAAACCAAATTTATGACAAATTTATGCAAAACACCTGCTGCAAAACTGGCAGAAAAAAAAAAAAAACAGAACATAGAAGGAAAATATATCGTCAAAAAACTTTCCAAGGTGCATCTACAGATGGAGACACTGCCTGTTTTTGCATAGGCTAAGGCATAAAAAAACCCACACAGAAAATGGGGAAAAGCTAATGGAGCAAAATCACCTGATCATTGACCTTACCCAGTCATGCTTTTAAAAATATGCTTTGAGACATGAGAGTGCATTTGAACGATGTTCTCCCTTTCTACAAAAGGAGAATTTCTCTAAGTCCCTCAATAGCCACGGAACACACCGGAACGTCCAAAGGCTGAAGTGTCCCTCCCTGCCCCAAATCAGAGCTGTGTGACTTCACCTCTGCCAGCCCCAGCCTGGCAGGGCAGGGCAGCACTGCCTCCTCTGCACTTCGGAACCCCTTCAACCTCTGCCTGTCCACCTTAAGGCATGTAATCACGAATAAAATTAATGAAGCACCTTTATTTTTTTTTTTTTTTGGTCAGAAGTATTTGCCCCACCTCGCTACACACAGGTACCTATTTTTACCTCCAGACTCATTGGTGATAATTTGCAGAGAGATTTAAGCCACCACCCATCAACTAACATTTCCACAATACTTATCTGTGAGAGCTTCGTCTGGGGTTATAGTGGTTCTGCGTTTCTCTCTTCTCAGGTTAACAGAGAATTCTGACTGAAGTTAGAACATGTGGAAATGTATTTGAGAGACACAGTAACATGTATAGACCAGAGAGTGAAAATCCTGAGTATAAATCAAATTAGTCCAAAACTGCATTAGAAGCTCAGTCCACAACCTACTTCAACCAACCTCTGTCATGACAATCTCCAGCCTGGGCTCAGTAAATCCCTCAGTTCAGACCATGGATGATTTTGGGAGAATGGTGAATCACTGGTACAGCCACATTTTGGTTTACTGAGGGCTTGGGAGAGCCAGGCCTTGTGTGGATCACCAGAAAAGGACATTTATACTTATTCCTACTGCTTTCTTACACATGTATAACACTTCGAAAAACGTAGATGAAAAACATGAGAACTTGAAGAAAAGTAGTTACTTAGTCAACAGAACATTTGTTTCTAACATCAAATTTCGTACTTCCCGAAAACTTTTGTCCTGAGAGCCAAACTGTAATATTTAGATGCGAGGCACATCTTACACCACCTCGGTTCAGGACTGGGATTCAGTCCTTTGAAAAGGCTAAACCTGTGCTGTTCTTGACTAGTGGGAGCCTGGGCTTTACAAGGCACCTTATCGTGAGAACAGGCTCTCTCAAGATTCCCAAACCCAATTTCTAAACCAAAAAGATTCAGATAAGTATCAGAGCATTTGCAATGCTTATCTGCTAGCAGTTCTTCTCATTTCTGCCTTGATGTTTTGTAGGGCTCCACAATGAATGTTTGCCTAAACTCTAAAGAGAATTTCATGGCTATGCAAGTTAAAATTCCTCCACACATAGAGATAATTTAGAGGGAAATCTCCCGTGTTTTTCTGGAGAATGTAGAAACTACATTTGCCTTGTTTATATGTGGTGCAGTCTGACACCACTCACAAGAGTCTCCTACATATGCACATGAACAGTGTTGGGGTCTCCATACAGTTTGCCTTTAAGTCACATGCACAAATTGCCAGAAAAAGAGGTGATTTTCCTCTGTAACTTCATTTTTTAGTTTGACTTTCAAAAAGCTTATTTGTTGGCATAACTTATTTCTGTGATCTTGTAGGATGAGCTATTTACTTAACAAAGCAAGGAGTTTCTTACCATCCTCAATCAAGGACAGCCCTTTATGCAGGGCTGTCTGACTTGGGTACTTCATCTTTCTCTCGTGGTCTTCATTGTTTATTTCTGAGTCCATCCCATTTTGCTTTACTAAAACACCTTCCAACAAGAAGATATAATATTATCCTAGGTTGGGATCATGTGCCTAGGCTGACCTGAACATGGAAACCCTGCTTTGTAATGCAAGGTAGGATTCCATAATTACACATCGAGGCAGGTAACTTGCTAGTAGAAATACTCGGGGTGCAAAACCAGAAAGGCAGCGCAGCAGCTCCCACCCGATCTGCAACACGAGCTCCGTTCTGTGCAAGCCTGGCAACCCAAGGATTTCAAAACCACTTCAGACCCACAAATTCAGTGCCAGCTGGGAGAGGGCAGATCGCATGTTGAAGCTTTATAACGAAGTGAGAAGGTAAGATACAGCAACTTCTGCAAAACACCTCCTAATGACAGCCCACACAGCCATTACAGAGGCCAAACATATCAGCTTCCCACTCAGCAAAGCTGCCAGAACTCAACTCAAGCAAAATTTATATAAACGGAACAAACAGTATCATATTCAGCTATCGCTTGTGACTGCCTTCATTTTGAGAGCGAGAAACCCAAAGGATTCTGAGCTACCGAAAGAAGGCGGGAAAGGCCTTTCCCACCCTCACAAACAGAACAATCCTTCTGTTACCCTGTTTTGAAACTTCTCAATACTCCAAAGCAGCTCTGCAGCCATAAGGGCTTTTCAAGATAGTAGTTTTCTAATCCTAAAAAAAATCCAAGCACATAACCAAAAGCTCTTCACATACACTCTCCTTGCTTTCACGCCCCAAATGCCATAAACATCATTAGCATCTTATTGCCCATTTTCCTTTTATTCCTCCTTATTTGTTAGATCAGAAGATTTTAGTGTGAGAATATTAAAACACTGAGGAACATCAGTATCACACACAGAGAGAATCCTTGGGAGCTCACACTGACCTTCCAAATGTGAACTAAATCCCTGCAACATCACTAAACATAAGGTATGATGTGTAGCAGGAGCTCACTCTCAGGGTTTCTGAAATTGGAGATAGGGAAGGAAAAGCTTCTGTGAGTAGGAAAATAAATTGCTTATACACTGTGTGTTTGTCAGATTGAAAAGGCATCTAATACTATTTATTTTTTACTTTGAGGGACAAGCTTATAGAACTTAGGATTTCCAGTGCTTCCTTCTTAAATTACATGACATCATATTACTGAAATCAACAAGTTAGATCACTAGTTTTGCACATCAAAATACATAAAAAGATACCAGGATGAAATAAAAAGAGGGTGGTGCAAACAAAAACAAATACTCCATGAATAAAAGCATTACCTAAGAGCCAGCTTCCCCTCTCAGTATTTTCAAGAAAATTCTAAGAGGATTTGCAGAGTTAAAGGACCAGAAGAGAGATAACAGATGGCAATGGAAAGAAAGCAGCATGTAATAACTTGATAGGGTACATTCAGTACTCCAGCACGTTAGAAGAAACCCAAAGACGACTTCCACGTGCGTGTTACTTGGTTCCCTATTTATGAACAGCAGCATCATCAAGGGCTCAACACATAATATTTAGTTTTTTATTTACTGGTCTCTGTTTCAGCCCAGTAAGGAGAGACTTTGAACACGACCTGGCCACCAGCCTGGGCTCCTGACCCTGCTCAGAATCCATGGGAGCAAGCCTGCAGCAGGTCGGCCCTGCAGTAGTAACACAGCGCCTGCAAACACCCAAGGCTAAACAAAGGCTGTTTCTGTGGTGGGGCTGCGTCTTTGGGGGATTTTGCTGGGGTTTGTTGTTGCTTTCCAAGGCTGCACTTCAGAGCTCTGTGTTTTTTGAGAAGCAGCAGACATGGTCTCCCAATCCTGCCAAGCAACCGAAATATCACTGGTCAATAACCCTCTCTGCTATCCCCACAATCGCGGCTTTTTTGTTTTGCTTAAATTTCCCAGGCTACAAGCCAAGCCTACCAGAGGCAATGCATTGCCTTGAAGGTAAAGGTTGGTGATCCTGCATTTTTCTTTACATTCCCAGACTCACAGCCCTGGTAAAAGCGCTGCTGACAAGCACTGTCTAACCTGTTGGTCCCATTCCACCGAGGGAGGAGGTCAGGCATGCACAGCTTCTATGCCTGGGCCCCCATGGTTGTCAGCTCCAGAGGTGGAGGTACATTAGTAGCTTCCTAAAAAATGGCAGTGAGCAAAGGCAAGAGAAAAAAAATGTGTCTTGATCCAGAGGTCAGAATTACTACATAAGAAAAACCGAATAGGTCTGAATCTGTACCTAGAGAACTGAAATGTGAAGGTATTCTGTATCCCCATGGCAGGGATAGCAGCACACGCAGAGGCAAAGCCGCCCAGCTGTGAGCTGCATGTGCTCAGACTGTGGAAGAAGCAGACATGCAAGGAATACAGAACTGCCACGAACCACTGAAAAAAAAAATCCATTTATTTCTAAACAGGACTCCTTCAAAACCACCTTACAGGAGCAAACACCTAAAACAGTCCTGAAAAACTATGTAAACTGTACAACCCAAGGCTGCCAAGGCACTCTGTACCACCCTTCCCCTGAGTGTGCTTTGTGGAGTTTAGTCTTTCAATGAAGTCAGGGTGCTCAAATTATGATAAAAGACTTTCATCTCTGGCCATGAGATGTCAAGTCCCCAGTACACAGTTATGATTTGAGAAGGACAAACGGCAAGGTTATCATAGCTGGGGCCAGTTTCAAAGCAAGTCACCCCCAATGATAAGGAATTACGGTTCTGACCTACATCCAAGCCCATATTTTTATTTGTTGGAGACACAGGGGCATGGAGTCAAGCTACAGTAGTCTAAAAAACAGAAACAAAATGCTAAATAAAATAAAAAGAAACAAAACACACAAGCAAATAATAACCCACCCCCCTGTGCCTCCCTTGGCAAGTACAACACGGTCTGTACATCTGCATGGCCAGAGGACAGAGATACACCAGCCAAACCTGCACCCCAGAACTGCCCCTGCCCTTCCCAAGGTCACTTCAAAAAGCTCTCCAGGCAACTTGTATTACTCAAGCATCTCTGCAGGATCTGCTCTTAAATAAATATGTAACGTAGATATGTATTTAAAAACCTAAGTACAACGCCAGCCATTTCTCATGTTTGTTGTGTTTTTGTTCAACCAGCTGCACACAGACATGCTTGGTAAAAAATACAGCTGTGTAGAAATCCCATTAAGGAGAACAGCTATATTTTTAATTACCTCCAAGGCAAAGATTCCAGCACACAAAAACACAGAAGGGCAATGTTTTGCTTTGGTGGTGGGGTTGGGGTTTGTTTTTTAATTTGTTTAAAAAGTGCTCAAGTCAGTGGCAATTAAAAAATTCCTGCAGTAGCTTAGAATCAACAAAAGCCCAGAACAATCTGTAATAACATCACACAGTATCACCTTATTTATCAGCCCACTGCTCATGAACCACAGATAAAAAGTTTCTGCCCCAGACATAAGCAAAGGCGAATTTACGTCATGCAAGAAAAGCTCTGCAAGGAAAGAAATCAGTGAGACAGGCAGGGATAGAGATAACGTGTTCTTTGGGTTCTAAACACCCAACTGGTCTGGAAGCGCTGCAGTAAGGGTGTATCCTACAGGACAAAGAATTCCCAGGGAGATCACAGGGATGTTTTAAAAGCCGATGAAGCCAAGATGCAGGAGGACAGAGTTTCTTCTCAAATGTGTGAACTGAAAAGTGCATAACCCTGTAGTTTGTGCACTATTTTAACCTGCAGCAAGGTCACAGCTCCATGTACCTACACAGAATTCTGCATGCAGACAGCCTTGGTCTCTCCACGTGGCTTTTCTTGGAAGAATGGGAACAGTCCATCAGTTTACCCCACAGGCTCACTTTAAACCTTTAATTTTACTATGTTCAAGCTGCTCAAATGGAAATCACCTAGCAAGCACAGAACAGAGGCTTAGCTCATGCTAGATATAAAGATTAAAAAATCCGGGATTTCCCCATCTCCTTTCAGCCTAACACTGGCAACAAATGAATTTAATGTCAAGAAAAGATAACCACAAAATAAAATAATACATATTTTCCACATACTAAAAATAACTGACAATTGTTATGGGTTTGTTTGTTTAGTAATATATTAATATGAGGAAACCAAGAGGTATTTTCCTTCTTTGTTTCAGCTTAGTTTCACTAAATAGCTTATAAAACCCCCAAAGAACATGTCTGAAACTGCAAAGCCACGAACACATCCCTCCCCACTTCCCTTCCCAAGTCCTAGTCCCTAATGTGCAACCAGGTAAAACTCAGGGAAGGAGAAAGGAGTTTTATTAGCAGAGGGCTCAGAATTGGAGGGCAACCACTGAACGTTGCCTGGAGCTAAACCTCTAAAGTTCCTCGTTGGAGAAGTGTGCCTGCCTTTGATCCACCGAGTTCAGAGTCCGCTTACTTAACCTCCACAGGAAGAGCTCACTTATGTGGTGCTTTCCTACACTTTCTTCCACAGTTCAAAAAAACTGGCACACTGACAGGCTTTGCACATTTCCAAATATAAAAAAATAGCTCGGCAAGAATTTACACGTAGTGATATCACTGACGACAACCCACAAACCATCTACCTCCCAAAATGTGATATTTTTTTAATGAGCCAGGTCCACAAGCGATCACAAGTTCCAGCGTCAAGGATATCTCCTGAACATGATAAGCCAACAATCTCACAAAATATTTTAGTGTGTACTTTGTTAAGCATCCTACCAAAATAATTGATACAGAATTGCAGAGAGGAACTGACAAGGTCCTTCCAGAAAAGATACCCACAGTATTCCAAGTATCTTCCTTGTTTATAGAAAACTTAAATAAAAACTGCCCCAAACACATTTCCCGACACATTGAGAGCAGGATTTTTCAGATGCCTCTGCACCACTTTGGTGGGGTCGTACTAAATACATCTGCAGCCTACACTCACACAGAAACAACATGTTGGTTTGCTTGACTCTCAGGAAAAACAAATGGAAATAAGATTGTGCAGTCTGGGTGGAAGAACAGCCAAGTCTGCCTGGTTCTACTGCTCAAAAGCTTTCCATCAGCTGGGTCTTGAAGATGCCCAAACTATGCCCCAAGTACTCAACTCTTCACATGAAAACTTACTTCTGCACTCTAGTCCATTATCTGTGTATTGCTCATCATCAAAAAAACAATGTAATCTGCAGACATCTTTTGTAGCAACCTGAAGCCTCATTCCAGTCGCTGTGAGCCAGTCTTTTGTGGCCCACAAGTCTCTCAAGTCATCTCAGCTTACTCATCCCTAAAGGCTTTTCTTCAGAGAGGAGTCTGCACTAAAGGATACGAGTCACAAAGTGGCCCTTAACGCCAACACTAAAAAGGGGACCAGATTTTGTATCATTAGAAGTTTATCATTGCTTACTTTGACATCACCAGAATGCAAACTTGTCTGGCTAGAATTTGCTTTGAGGAGGGGAGCAAAGCTCTGCTCAATTCTGCCTGCCCACACACATGGGGAGTGGAATGTAAATGCAAAGGTAAAGTGCCCACCTTAAAAATTATTTCAGAATCCTAATATTAACAGGAAACAAGCAGGATGAACCTGCCTCACCACCCCTGACACAATTCTCCTACATCCAAGTAATGACCTGCAGTGGAAGTGGCTTGCAATGCTTCCCAGCTAGGCTAGGAAAATTAATTTACAAATAGGGTATTTCTGGCAGTTCTGATGAGACTGATTACAGAAAAACTATGCACTGATGTGAATAAAGTGGGAAATGAGTAATTATCATGGAATCCCAGAATAGTTTGGGTTGGAAGGGACCTTTATGCTCATCTTATTCCAAGCCCCCTGCCATGAGCAGGGGATACCCTCCACTATCCCAGGTTGCTCCAACCCCCATCCAAACTGGCCTTGAACACTTCCAAGGATGGAAGGGGCAACCACAGCTTCTCCAGGAAATTATTTTTGAGACTTCCAGAGACAGAACAACACCAGAACTTCACTGAGGCAAGTGAAAACTGCAAGAGCATATAAACTCAACACAGCACGTGCTGCTTAAACATTTTTTTTAACTTCTGGCTTTGCTGAGGACATATCATTGATGCTGGAACTTGTAATCTCCTGTGGACCTGGTCTCGGTTACAAAAAAAATAACCCAAATTTGGGAAGCAGGTATTTTGTGAGGTGTCATCAGCAATATCATGACTTGTAAATTACAGCCAATATCTTAAAAGGAGACATTAACTTGCACACCTTAAATTCCAAAACAATGCTGCCCGGGCTTTAGAAAGGTTACTGTTGGTAATTAAGTTTCTAGTCCTAAACTGCCTCCGCTGCTCCAGCTCAAACCAGCAGCTTTAACTGAGTTGGTCTCTTCGTGGGTCTGTTTTGAAAGCAGCTCAATTATGCTCAGGACAATGGCCTGTCTCTTCATTTTGGGTGAATAGGAAGCGAGGCTGCCACTGTCACCCGGCTTCAATGCAGTCACAACAAAGGGCTCTGAAGCGCCGAAAATAATGGGCTACCTAAAGTCTTCGGGAGGGGGAAGGAGAGGGGGCTCGGCACTAGCCACGGTCCCCCTTCTCCTGCCCTCCAAACCGGGGCTGTGCGTGCCAAGGGCTCGGAGGCAGCGCAGGGAGCTGGACACGGAGGGGACACAGCTCTGCTCACGGGGGCTGGGCGGGTTGGTTTAGAGAAAAGGCAAAGCCAGGAGCCACGAGCTTTAGGGTCTGGGTGGGCTTCGGGGGGAAAGGGGAAGAGGGGCAGGAAGGCAACAGCATGGAAGCGAAGAGAGCCACACGGCAGATACAGCGGGGGGAAAAAAAAGAAGGGATGTGATCTGCTTTTTAAAAAATAGGACATAGTATTGCTGAAAGGCGGCGGGTGAATGAAAGGCAGCGCAGGCTGCTCTTGTAGCTGCAGTCCCTCCTCCCCTTCTGGTGCCTCATTCATAAATGGCTGCTGGGGCTGGCGGCACAGCCGGGCTCGGCTGCGCGGGGCACAGCCCGGCCGGGCCGCTCCCNCTGGAGAGGCAGGATGGCTCTGGAGAGGCAGGAGGGCTCTGGAGAGGCAGCAGGGCTCTGGGATGGCAGGAGGGCTCTGGGGAGGCAGCAGGGCTCCGGGGCCGGCGGGAGGGCTCTGGAGAGGCAGGAAGGCTCCGGGGCGGCAGCAGGGCCCGTCAGCGGCCATCCCGCCACGGTCCGGGGCTGGGCCCCGCTCCTCCGAGCTCGCCCTCGTCCTCCCTCCGCGCCGGGGGCTGTGAGAAAGGAACCCGCATCACCGAGCTGCGAGGGGACACATCGGGATCGCCGAGACCCGCCAGGTGTATGTGCACAGAGAAACAAACTAGGCGAGATTTCAGGAAGAAATATCACCCCAGTCTTGTCAAAAGCAATGAAACCGCTTTCCTTTGCATGCCCAGCCTAGGCGAATGTAGGTAACTCTGGTGCTTCCCTGTAAGAATTCCTTCAGAACATTTTAATTAGGAAGAACAAGACTCAAACGTGCCGTAACAATATCAGTACTAATAAATCATGGGCTATACAGTATCCTACTGTTTGTAGCTACAAAGGGGAATTTCCAAAATGCTTTTTTTCAAAAAGAAAAAAAAGGAAGAAAAATGAAAGAAAATGTGCACAGAAGTGAGGCAGATGCATGAAGGAAGGTAAGGAACCTAGCTGTTAGGCTCAGGACTTGCACAGATGCAGGAATATTAGGAAAAATGTTTCTAGGCATTGCTCAAAAACTGAATAATTAATGATACATGGTGAAAGAAGCCAAGGCCTGACCATGGAGCTTATTTCATTATCAGAAGATAAATTAATTTACTGAAATTGTCACCATCAGTCTGAGTTACTTATTTCTGATTCTCCTGGTAAACAAATTCCTGCTGAAAAATGAGCAGTTCTCCTGCTAAACAATAAATCAGGAGTTTAATCCACTTCTTACACAATGCCATTTAATATTAGTCTTACTTTTACAGCCAACTTTCCAAGAAGATAAGTAATTCCCTTAAGAAAGCAGTTTCTTATTCCAAATTAGAATAATTTGACAATATAAAAAAGATGACAAATAACATCTCTCTTCCATTCTGCTAACCCTCCAGAGGGGCCCCTGCCCAAACGGCAGGCAAGTGGGAGCAGGCATCTGCCCAGCTCACCAGCAGGAAAAGGCAGCCTGCCCTCCTCCTTTTCATTTGACATTGGGTAGGATGGAAGGATCACATTTACACTAGTGGGAAAAAAGGATCTTGCAGAACCAACTCAAGATTCCAGCTACATCTTTTATCCCCAAAACAGTTTTCTCTCTAGACCAGAAAAAGAAATAAAGGCCTTGGATTAACACAAGCTCAAACTTGAATCAAACAGATTAAAGATGCAGATACTTCCACGTCAACGTTTCATAAAAGTGCCCACAGAACACTGTGAGATGGTGCAAGATCCTCAGCACTGATCCATCACCTCACAGATGTTTCAAAAGAGAATTTCCAAACTCCCAACCAGGTAACCATTACCACATCTGGATGTCTGCAGTTACCAAAAGGAGTTTACTCCACACATGCATCTGTCGCCCTGATTTTTTCAGCCTTCTTTTCTGTTTCACAGTTTCATGTTTTAGGTTCTTTCTCATGCTCTGGTCTGTAAACACTGGCCAATGTTATTGTAGGTTCAAGATAGTTTACATTCTTTGTCTTAGAGCTATAGACAGCTGATGGACAGTTGTCCTAACCAGTAAGATAAAGAGAAGTGTCAACCTTCTCCGCCAATCCCTGGCCTTTTTAGAGATATTATATATTGGAGTCAGACTTTCAAATAAAGTAGAGTTTTCGGTTCATGCCTTCTAATCAAAGTGTGAGTGTGTTTTTGTGTGTGTGTGATGTACTGCGTCATGCATCAATCATCTAACATTCAGAAAGCACTTAAAAAATGCAGGCAGTGGGCAATGTCCACCCTGCTCCCACCCCACGTCACCCCTCAGGTTCCATCTCCTCTTGTCACACATCTGGGAAACCTGCAAGTCAATTTTTTAATCCACAGTGTGGCTTCTGAAGAACAGGTACTGTTACCAGAGCCAAAGGCAAACCACAGCTGGCATCTCTCCCCTGAAGAATTATTTGTGAAATATTTTGCAAGCTGCCTAACTCTAAAGTGTACTTCTGGAGATGAATTCCCACTGGCGTTTGATGAATATGTTGCTCCCCACAGGTGCGATCATTGGAGATTTTCTACTCCCAAAAAGAAGAGCTGAACCCACAAGCCCTGCAGGAGAGCATGAACACATCAGCACCAATTTTCTGTGGGTGTCATTTCCATTAACACTGGTGGAACCGTTTTCACTAAAACAGCACTAGGAAGGACAGAAAACTTTCACAGCAGATCTGTAACACCAAACTCTTATCTTCATCATCTGGGCCTCCTGCAGGACAGGTAAATCAAAGGGCAGCACCTGTTCAGCTGCTTGTTTGGCTCAAATCATCTAGAAGGAATTTTTTGTTTGGCCAAGACACACACTCAACAGTTCCCACATTCCCAATGCACACAGCCACATGCCCTGAGCCAGTGTACACTGACCACGTATCAAAAGCACCAACTGCCATGAGCATTCATGTTTATATTTATGAATGTACATATACATATAAAATACATACACAGACGTTTATCTTAGCCTGCTTCATAGCACAGCATCCCAGGAAACAACCCAGGGGAAGGAAGTTCCTCAATTTCTCTTAAAATTTGTGGCTATGTCCTTCAGGTACATCTTTTGCAGAGGTATTATGTGATGACAGAAAGTCCCTGGCCAGCTTCAGAAGGGAAATAGCCCCTTCGGGTACGCCCAAACAATAAAAAAACCCGAAACCCAATCCAGACTTTGGATTCTGATATCCTTTAAAGCTCTGCAATACCCTGCTGTTTTGTATCAAAAGCAGATCAAGTTTTGCAGATAAACAACACATTTGGTTGCTTTTGCAGCCTATAAACCACAGCTCTTCCTCCTGTTTGTGAATTAGATCTTCTCATATAGCAAATATGACAAGCTAAACGAGATGTTCTCTGTCTTAACCTCGATCCTCCATGACCTCAAGCAGCAGAGATACCTTTTTTGTCCACAAATATCCATGTCACCTGTATCCAAACACCAGGAGCCACAAGACACACCCCAACACTCTACAGCTAAAGTAGAGCTTCTGGGGCAAAACCAGAAGCCACAAACTGCAAGTGCCAGCGATCATATCTTGCAGGAGGAAACCTGGTCTCAGATCTCAACAGTCTACCACAGCCTAAGACAACATTAGGTGATGGAAATAACTTGTTCACCTTAAATGAGAAACTCTAGAGGAGACGGATTAGTACTCCATATACATCAAAACCATTACTTTTGCAGCAGCCAGGAAGCCCACATATTTTTCTATTTTTTTTCCTGGGGGTGTCAGCTCAAAGTCTCCTACATCGGCTAAACAGTGGCTTATGACTAGTAAAACAGCTTTTATACATTCCTCTTCCACTTAAACATCATTATGTACTTTCCTGCAACTTCACCATGATCAAAGTCCTCACAAAACAGCAAAACAAAGTGACAAACAGGATGTAGACTTAGAACTTCAGTTGTGCTGGCAAAACACACAGTATCATTTACATTCCATTTCAGATCAGTTTGTCCAAAAAATAACCAGTACAAATCATATTATGTTCATACTGGCAGGAAAAAAAAAAGATAAGATACACAAAAACAAGCAGAGCAAATGAGTTTCCATCTCTGTCACCAAACAAGAACAGACTTCTGTTAGCAAAGATAAAGCAATTGGAGACAAAAGTAAGGAATTCATATTTCCTCTCCACTAGCAACCACCATCAGGAGGTGTATGGCTTGGAGCCAGGCTGTCCTGCAAAACACGGGAGAGATCACATGCAAGAGTCAAGCCAGTATCAACTATTCCCTGTGTCCCAACCCCAGAGCACAGTCCTTGAGTCACCACTGGAACAGGAACTTCACTTATCTCCATTTTACCTCAGCACCAAGTCACTCATTTTATTGCTGTGTGGACATTGATATTCTTGTATTTCCCATTTTTCCCCCTCACCTGTCAGTCCACTCCTCATCAGCTCTAGCCCATATCTCAGCACTTTAATTGGGACTGCAAGTGTCAGCACTTGATCTCAAAGCATCTCTGTGTGGCTCAGTTAGAAATTCAAGAGTGTCCCAGTACTTTCCACAGTTGATACTGGAAAGAGAAGGAGGACACCTTACAGATCATACATTTATTCTCATATGGAAAGAAGTGGTGCTGACTCAAGATAGTTCTCATTTCCCTGGAGTACTCAACCAGTATCAACAGGACTATTCACAAAGTTGAAGTGCAGTAGCGTCTTAAAGCACTTGCTGAAGACAAACATTCATCAGTTATTTTGTTTCTTAATTGAGGTTCTCCACAAATGGTTTTGCTGTGTATTGACATTGAGGCCAAACACAACAGCGGGGGTTCCTCTCTCTGTAGTTTTCTAACACTGTCAGAGAGCTGCTTTGTAGCATGATTACATTTACCTATCAACTTCCATATTACTTTTTTTGTGCTATTAGATTCCTACAGGAATCCCTTGAACATCCTTTCATTTGCTCTTCTGCCAGATGGATGATGCTCACTTCTGCCTCCCCAGTTACCTTCTAATTTTAGCGAGTCCTCTTCCAGACCCTCTTTTTCCATGCTGCCCACAAGTCACCCAATGTGATGCACACAGAAAGTGTGCAGACAGTTCACCCCTGATGTTCTACCCAGATCTGGATGCACCTACAGGAGGGAGATCATAATCTGGTCTCGTATTTACTCCTAACATGGATTTGTACCCCCAGTGTGCTGTGGTAACAACAGCCACCAAAAAGGAAAACCTCACCAGGGCATGGAACCTGTTTTCCTGTTTAGCTCAAGAATTACCCAACGCACACAATAGTTTTAATAATTATCATAAACCAGTTTTACTCTAAGCTGTCAGCTCTAGCAAGAGTCTGTCCAAGGCGGGGGAACCTCCCCAAACTTATTTGGGTACAGTATTTAGCTGACTTAATTTGAAGCTACTTTTCCCTTCCAAACATGCACGCCTACTCAGCAAACGGTAACCACAGCTGACTCAGAGGAGGAGGACAGGCTCCTCGGCTTTTTTCTTCCTGTACAAGAGAAAAACAAGTGGGCACAACACTCACTGCCTCCCTCCTTCCTCCCAATCACAGCCAGCTCAAACAGCACTGCCTCTAAACAGAGCCAGCAGAAACCTCTTTCTGGGACACAAGCAGCAATAAAACCTCTGGTCTCAAGGCAAACAAGCATCCTCAGTTGAAGCCTGGGGAGACTATGGGTTTAAAAAGCCGTGCGGAAAGCCAAGCTCCCTATCATTCCTCTTCCCACACACACAGAGCCTGAAAGGGCAGAAGCAGGCCAGCCTCTCCTCTCCCCTTTCCAGGCGCCTCACGCTCCCTCAGACCCGGCGGCAGTGCCGGGAGCGGCTCGGAACAGCCACGGGGCCTCCAGAAGAGGAGGAGGCACCGAGCCGCCCTCCCTCACCCGGCGGCTGCTCAGCCCTTCTTCCCCGCTTCGCCCCTCCTGCTGCTGCTGCTTGTTTTCCTGCCTCCGAGTACAGAAAGCGCCAGGCTGCTACAACCGCACCCTGGAATAAAAAAAAAAAAATTATAAACGCAGGCTGATTTACATGCATGCATTACTTGGATAAACACAGCCCTGGCACCGAAAAATCCTCTGGTAGGAAAAGCACCACCTCTGCCCAGAGAGCTGCTGCACAGAGAACGCAACATCTCAGTCGGGCACCTGGAGCAGAAAAGGCACTTCCAGATTGCCAGGAATGAGGAGCAAAAATCCGCCCCACGAACACATGAAAGCAGCAACTCTGGAGAAGCATTACGAGCCTTTCAGAGGCAACACTCCTCAATCTTTATACAAAAGAAATGTTGATGTTTTCCAGAAGTGCACGAAAATACCGTACAAACCCCACAACCACAGAAACCTGTTGTCCAAAGCATTAAAGACTTTCAGTCAACAATATCATCTCTTTCCTTTCTAAGGAATTGAGACTGCAAATGAAACACAAGACCACAGCTTTTTCTGAGGACTTTTAAGTGTTTTCAAGTGCGCAAGATTTCAAAACACTCCTGAGATGGCCAATATAATTTCATAAAGGGGAAAGCAGAAAGCCAGATTGCCAGGTGTTCATTTAATTATTGATTAGACTGAGGAGAAGCACCTTAGAAAGCTTTGCAGCCCTGTCACACCAGCCTCATTCCTCAGAGCAGCTGGTCATTCCCCACAGTGCTGCATGCTGCGCACACAAGCTTCAGAACTGAGCCTCTTATGACAGGACACATTTCCAAAACAGAGTTATTCAGACTTACATACATTCAAAACTTTTACACTTCAGTAAAGTCACTAGAAATTCACTTTTCTTAGTGTTTTGCCTTTGCAGTGCTTTGAAATCCACACAAATACAACAGAAGCACAGCATTCCTGTATGGGGTGCAAATCCATTTCAACCCCACTTGGCTACTCTTCTAAAGGATTCCTGGATTTTAATATCCACTGAAAAATGTACAGCTACTCCTTACAGCTACGCTTAGGTTCCCATACAGAGAAGGGTAAGCAGCAGAGGCCTCTGCTCAGGGGCTACACGACGAGGATTTTCATGGAGGAACTCATCATTTGCCCTTGCAACACAACGAGATACTGCCAGGCTGTGACAAATCATCCCCTGGGACCATCCCTTGGTCATCCTGATCTCCAAGTCTTGCTCACTCACTGACTGTCCCCACCAGAGCACAGACTAAATGATCAACCAATACACCACCTTCCTCCAGCTTTGGAAGCAACAAAACCTTTTCAACTACTCTCAGGAATCCTCCAGCAGAGCACAGGGTGGTGCATGCCAGGGATGGAATCCTGCGGAAGGATTTGCAGCAATGGGATGTGGAAATTGTCCTGAAACTGGAGGATGTTTGTATCAAACATTCCTGTACAATGAACTTTGATTTCTCTGAACTTCCCTTTGTTTTTCAACACATGGATTTGGAGCTGTCTCTAACCAACAGGACCCACTCCTGACTGCTCTCCTGCATGACAGGCTTTCTGGATTTTTGTGTTTAAGGTAGGAGGAGATGTTTGAGTTAATATGACCTTAATTACTCTATGAGCTGCTCATTATCAGCTCAGTTTCTGGCAGCATCAGGTCCCCACTGAGCAGACGCTCCCAGCTGTTGGCTTTGCTGCTCCTCACCACGCCGAGATTATGAAAAAGTTTCAGTTCCCCCCTCAAACGAATATAATACTACTAGGAAAAAAACCTAATTTAACTGACAAGCTGCCATTACAGCACTCATCTTCCCCTCCTCTTCTGCCACAAGTTCATACCAGTAAAGACTTGTTTGAACTACAGAAAGTCAGAGAAAATGGTGTCATCACCAGATAATATAAACTATCAGACTACCTGCTCATTTCAGCTACAGAAAGAACTTGTTGGTGGGAAAGGGAACTAATACAGAGCAATACAAGTTTACAGCAACCAGTGGCTCTAAGATGCATAGCCATGTGTTCAAGCTTTTCAAAGGCCAAAACCATCCCAAGCTCAGGTCTCAGCCTTTCAAAGGCACTTCTGTGTACGACAAGAGATGAGGATCAGTAACTTGCCTGACAGGTAGCAAACACACCGATCCCATATCCGAAGTACCAGCGCTGCTGGCTCAGTACACGCTGCCCGTGTCTGGTTTCACATGGAGTGAAACACAGGTTGCCTCTGTACCATCAATGATCCCTAAGCTAAATTAAAAGGATTTATTAGCCCACTGCCAGCTCTGCAAGGATGGCATTCCTAACACAGGCTCCTGCAAGGGTGGGCATGGAAAAGGAACTGCTAAGTGTTCTGAGGGGAAACAAAGCAGCTTGGCAATCAGAGCTTCCAGTCCTGCACTGCAAATCAAGTCTGAGACAGCAAAAATCTAAGGTTATTTCCTGCAGCCAATTAAAGATACAGTTAAAGGTCTGCTTTTCCTTAAGTACAAGGTGTGGTAGTTCACTCTTGAACGACCATCTAGACTGTTGTAAGCTGTGACACTCTTTTTTAAGATTTATTCACAAATAACAGATTCGACTGTCCTGAAAATTTTTTCCACATGCTACACTTTATTATTCGTCACTTCAAAGCTCTGGAAATTCAGAAGCCTGAAATACATTGCAGTTAATAGCACTCCCAGTTTCTTAGATCTCATTACAACCTGACCTACCACTGCAAGTTAACTTCCAGTCAGTTCTGGCTCTTCTCCTACCCAAAACAAAGTTTACGTTTGCATTCTTAGTTCCCAACTACATTTGCCTATTTTTAAAGTAGCAGAAATTATTTTTATTGTTAAAAATAACTACCATAAATCAGTTGGGAGTTGCAGTTAAAATACTTGACTGTACGATAACTAAACAATAAGAAAGCGATGACAGACTGCAACTAGACCCAGCAGAAAAAACATATATATCTATTCACTTTTTTCCCTTTTCTCTTTTTTTTTTACCTCCTTTTTGAAGGAGCCAGAAACTACTACTACTTATGAAGAACAAATGTGTTATTCATTTATATGTAACACTGCACATATACACAGAATATACCACACACACTCATACGTGATCACAATATATTCCATCTGCAAACTAATGCAGTAACTTGTATTTTGAACTAGTCAGCAACACAAAGTACAGCAATGAGAGCACCAAAGGTGATGTTATTTTCACTCAGCTGAAGGGAAAGCTCTGATCACAAATTATCAGAGAACCTACCAAATATAACAGAAAATGTGTAAGTTTTAACAATTTAAAAAGTACTGAGGTTAATGGCTGAAGAGTGCAAATGCCATCTACTCTTTTAACACTGAGAGGAATCTCAGAGTGAAATCTGTTTTTGAGGGGGGAAAAACCCAAACAAAAGAAACGCTTCCCTGGATGGCAGAAATTGAAATGGTTCCTACAAAAAAGCTCACCAGATAGGACAGCAAAAATTTCCCACATGCAGCATTGATTTGCAGAGGCAGGAAAGAACTCACCAGTTCTGTGTTTGACCCCAGTTTGCAGCGTGTGAGTAATCTTATGGCCATCAGAGGTTTGGCAAAATTCAAACAGCTCATTTTAAACTGTCTGGATGAGGAAAAAAACAATAAAACTAAAAGGTAAAACAGAGTTACAGCTAAAGGATGGACAAACCAATATCCCATAACTGTGACTGGCCAGTCAGGTGGGTGGGGAAGAAAAACTCCCCCCCCCCTTAGAAACAGGAAAAGTTGTACTGCAGACCAGTCATCAGGAAACCCTAGAGGAAACGAGCAGGTTTATCTCACTGAGCCCCTGCAGACTTTTCAGGAAGTACTCCAGGAAGTAATGAACGGCTTCCCTGGCCAGCCGTGGCTGCCAGCAGAGCTCCAGCAGCCAAGTGAGGTCTAAGCAGCGAGGGGCAGGGGTCCAGGTGCTAGATCTGAAGCCTTCTTCCCTCCAGGGAGCAATAAAGAGGCTTCACCATGTGGGATGCACTCCATCCCCTCTCAACAGGCTGATTTGGCCAAGGGCAAAAACCTGCCATTGATTACAACAATGATCTTAGCCAACATACAAAGGAATTAAACTTGACAGAGGAAAAAGAAAATACCACATTTACAGTCTATTTCCATCTCTTTTGGTAACATGAGATGCCGTCTAGTCCAACAGCGAGCAAAAGCTTTCAAAGGAGTGCACAAAGCATTAATATTTTCTGTTGTGTGGATTTCACAAGCCTGCTGTGGCCTTAAGGGACACTCAAAACCACGGCTCAGGTACTGCACAGCTTTTGAGCCATCCAAACCCTGCACTCACCTCCCCAGCAGCACTGACAACAACACAGCCTTGGGATGACTGAAGCCATCAGGTGATGCTTCCAAGCATCGCCAACTGTTGCTCCAACTGCTGCCCTGGCAAAGGGTTGAGATGGCATCTGACACATTCCGAGACATTTACCAGGCTCTGGGAGTAAAACAAATTGACCTCGCTACTCCAAAAGCAGAGCGCTGGATTTCACACATACGAGTTCTGGGTGGAATCAAGACACTAATGAACAAAGCACAAAGGCAAGTGAACTGTCTCAGCTGCCTCTTGCAGGGAACAGACCTGCAGCACAGCTCTTTAAACCTGAAAAACACTAAGGAATTGCATCAACACCTTTATTTTTAAAATATCCAGGCCAATTTTCAGAATTATTTGCTACTGATGTGTATATATACATCACTGATTCATTAAAAAATTTAGGAAGACCAAAATGTGTAGGTACATATTAAAAACCTGTCCTGGGCTGATCCCCAGCAGGTTGAGCAAGGGGATTTTCATCCTCCTCTCTGGTGAGACCCCACCTGCTGTGCTGCCTCCAGCTCTGGGGTCCCAAACGTGAGGAAGATGTGGAGCTGCTGGAACGAGTCCAGAGGAGGCCACAAAGATGCTCCAAGGAAGGGAGAAGCTCTGCTATGGAAACAGGCTGAGAGCTGGGGGTGTTTTTGAAGAAATCACCCGTTTTTCGTCTACCCTGGTGTAATGGGTTAAAATTTAACAACCGGGCAGAAACACCAAAAATATGTAGTGGTTATCACATTCGCCTAATTTTCATTTTAGTGGAATAGGATTAAAAGAAAAGCAAAACAGGTTCAATTCAAAAATAGAAACAGTTAGATTTATTAACATACAGTAAAGGTAAACAAACAAAAACCAACTACGAAACCCTCTCAAAAACAACCCCTCTTCCTCCCTAGCAACAATCTACTTTTCCACGAAAAACAATGCAAAGGGACAAAACATCAGAACTCTTAAGTCAGCAGCACTTAATAAAATAGTCTTTCATTCAGTCTTTTGAGAGAGACAAGTCCCTCCTGATTCTTCTGGTAACTTTCCACAAGAGACACAGTCTGTTTGTGACTTCCAGCTCCACTAATGCAGCCCGCCCGACACTGCATCATGTGAGCCTCCCAAAATGTAGCTTTTTATATGACTACATAAGGGCTTGTGGATTTTTAAAGCACGGGGTTTCACCTTTTAAAGATGCACAGCTTCACAATAAAGGACTTCTTATTCTTTACTGGTGACGAGGTTCCAAGACATCTCAATAGGATCACTGCATCAATTTCTACTTCAACATCCATTTCAGAAAACTTCAAACATTATAGTTTTTTACTCAAATGTCCACTCAGTAAAAATCAGACATCCTTGCTTGAATCTGGAAAACACACCTCCCCGGCTTTTTAATCCAGCAAAAAGGAAGAAATTATAGTCTGTTACCATGAATTAAGGAGATTTAAAGCCCCAAACTAAGGCAACTTGTCATCTTTCCCACTCAAAAAGTCATCCTTTCTTTACTGACTTTGATATCTTCATATAATCCCTTTGCATGCCTCCGATTTAGCCTTTCTTCTCTCTTTGAGGAGGGGTAGAGTTTGAAACAGTCTCAGTCGGTGTTAAGAAAGAGTTAATGTTCAGGAACTTGCCCGGGCTTGTACACGCCACGTGGTCTCGGCTGAGCCGCGGTAACTCTGAAAGCGGCAGATCTATGTGCTGTAGAAAAAACTTAGAAACGGCAGCCCAGGTCTTTTCTTCTTTTCCACCCCTCGGTCTTATGGGGTGCGTTTTTAACTCAGCCTGGGCTCGGTGCTGCTCTCCGGGGACCCGGGGGCTGGGGGAGGAGGCCGGGGCCATCTCCCCCTCTCTGCGGCGTCCGCCGAGCTCAGATGCCCTAGATCGCCCGGCTCTCCGGAGGGCCGGCCCTGATCTCGGCCCCTCGGCCCGGCCACGGCTCCCGGGGACTCCCGGCGCCTCCCGGGGCCCGGGCCCCCTCCCGGCCCGGCCGCGGCTCCCAGGGACTCCCGGAAAGAGGGCGGGTCTCCCAAGATTCCTGTTTTTAAGCGGTGTCCCAGGGGGTGTACACCTTTTACCTGATTGGCCAGCTTAGCTGTTAGTTCCAAAATGGATTAACAATTAGTTTTTTCCTACCATTTATGCTAAACCAGTACACCTGGCAATGAATCAGTATCACAATACAGCATGTTGGTGCTTGTTGTGTTGGGATTTGAAGAAATTTAAAGGACAGTCTATCAAAATTAGTGTAACTCAGCAATACAAGCCTGGAAGGCAAGCACTGAGATCATTATATAGCTCAATAAATTTGACAAAGGATCTGCTGCTGCTACTACAGCCACAAAGCAAACTCCAGTTCTTGGGGAAAACTCCAGATACAAAAGCTACCCAGGAAGCTGCACAATCCACACATCCCAGCCTCTGAAGCACAGCACCTTACAGAACTCCACAGGGTTACCGAGCTGCCTAAAGTACCAGCAATTCTGTGAACCTCTAAAACTGGAGCTGAATCCCTCCTACTCCGTTCCTCTCACTTGCATCCTTTTCCCAAAATGAACTGCAAATCTTCTGTACACTCAGTGAGGGGGGAAAAAAAATAAAGAATAAAGGTTTATATTCATCTCATGCGTTAGCTTTTCATGAGCTCTGTTACAAGCAGTCCATATAGCAAGGAAAATTTACTCTTTAATCTTAACCCCTAGCAACATTTTCAAATTCTGGTAGCAGCATCTTTGATGCCTAAAGACTAGGCTAACTTTGGAGTCAGTGGAAAACATATCAATGCATTGCAAATAAATGCTTTTCCATTTTTTCTATTCAAATAGTGCCATTTATTTCCGAAGTTGCAGGTTTTAGTTTTAGGCAAGCAAAGAGGACAAAAAAGGGTTTGCAACACTGGAATGAGAAAAGCCAGTAGACAGACTACCAGACAACCAGATACCAGAATAAATCCTTGATAAAGTCTATGTTTGTTCAAGTAATTCATCAAGAACTGAAGGAATTTGAGGAATACCTACTCGATAGATCAAAAAGTCAAGGAAAATGGTAACAGAAATATTTAACTGTTTACCTTCACTTTGTTTCCAGCCTTTTTTTTTAAGGAAAACCCTGCTGCACTGCATGAAGCAAACTGACTCTTTTAAAGTCAGCTACGTTCTCTGCAGATATCCTGTAATTCCTGTGCCTGATTGCATGCTGCCTCCTTGTACTCAGATGCTGCTCAGTGTGTGCAGAAAGTAAACCCAGGGCTGGTGAAACCTCGGTTGTTACTTCTCCAGAGCTCTCGTGCTCTCAGGCGGGGAGCAGTCACAGCTCCCGGATGCACTGGGGGAGAGCGTGGCTGGTGGTTATGTCAGAGGACAGCAAGTCTGGCATCTCACTTCTATTTCAAGCGATGCCAGGGACTGTGACCTTGAACAAGTCACTTCACCAGCTGTTAAGGTACAGACTTCACTGTGCAAGGAAGAGCTGTGATGCTTTAATCCTTTCAGAAATAAGGGGTTATTCAGCAGAAAGGCATGTTTTCAAGTACTGGATTAATCGTTCTCTAGATTACTTTTTTTCTTATCTCAAATGGATGCTTTATCCTAGGACAATGAAAATTCACAAGGCTCATTGCTATAAAATAATGCATTCATAAATGCTAGTGTTAAAAATTCTTGTAATTATTTACCCATTTTTAATCGATCATCACAACTGACAGCAACTCAAAATGCATTTTGTGGCTTTGCTTCATGACTGCTTTTTCCTCCTGCCTTTCAGTAAAGTGAAACTTTCCCCACCCCAAAAAATCACAGTTCTTGGTTTCCCCTTTCAGTTGCAAAAGCATCCCAGAGCAGTGCTCTGGGCTGGGGCTGATCCTTCTAGGGATGAGGAGATAAACCAACCATTTTTGATTAAAACAGAAAACATTCATATCAGGCCATTCCACTGCCTTGTTCCTCTTCTTAAAATTAAGTAAACAGGACTTAAATTTAGAGCTAAAAGAAAGTTGACAGTGACCCTGTTATAACAACAGTACTTCAAGTGCTTTACAGTCCAGTGCCAGTTCAAAGTTTAGATTCTGGCCAACTGACCCTTGGAGAAATAAATTAATATTTCATTACAAAAATAAATTTCAATAAACTGTTCTGGTTTGAACTCCATATCTGTATCAGGAACACGAGGGAAAGCAAACACTCTTTTTCCAGAAAAAGAACATCCATAAATTCAAAAGGAAACAGTAGGTTTCAATGATGGAAAAATATTACTCAGCATCCCAGTTAACCACGGAATGTCACTGCTGATCTACTGGCAGCACACTGGCAGACAGGTACTTAATTCTTAGAGGGGTTTCTCTCAGCCCCTTTACACTCTGTACATTGGAGCTGTCAAATCATTAGAAACAAGTTTAAAGATCGTTTATCCAACATGCAATTTTATTTGATCCCCCCAATCAATCCACAATTTTAATTTCATTTTAACCACAAAAGCGCAGAGAACACTCGTCTTAACAACAGGGCTGTGCTCACACACCTCTGACAGCACACAGGCTGGGGTGGGTTCACCTGTCAATCCAGACAAGGCTCCTTTATTTACCAAATTTGCATGGCGGGACACAGCTTCCCTCCAGGATTATTTTCTATTTCCAGGTAGCAAAGCTGTCCCTGAACAAACTGCACCATTTCACAGCTATCTATAGCACAGACCAGGCAGCACGTAATTTTAATCCCAAATCCTCTTCCCCCTTCATGACACCAACAGCTTTCAGATACAGCATCTCTGGCTGAGAAACTTTGATGAAACAGCGTCTTTGGATAAAAACCACTGGATTATTCCCTGCATAGAACATTAACTGTCTCGGCTTTGTCGGGCTCTCCTTGTGCTCTCCCAGTCACAGGGAGGAAGGGTTCACCTCCGAAAGCAACCCCTTTTGTTTGCAGCTGGAAAACGTGAATCACTGAGCCCCAGAACCCCAGCTGGGCATGGATGTACCCCAGCCAGTGACACACAGCCTGAAATGCAGCTCTGCCTGCTCATGTGGAACCCCAGCACCCGCAGCCGCCCCTCGGAGATTTCAGGTTTGACACAGCGCTGCAGGGAGCAAGTGCCAGCAGCAGCTCCGTCTCTCTTTTGGTGGGTGATCTGGCAACCTCTGTGACTTCCCCACAAGCTCCACGTCTTCCTTCCTTGCTTTCATACCACCTCTCTCCCAGCAAATCTCCCAGAAGGAAAATAAGGTGTGGACAGATTTATTTGCCAAGTTAAGTATCCATAACTTGTTCCACGCTCCTAATCCCTGCTCAGAAAACAACCTTCATAAGTGAGAGCGAAATATATGCAAGAACATGAACCAATGCAAAACACCTCTAATTTTAGATGTTCGGCTCACATTAAGCTAATCAAGCTTATTAATTCTTTTAAAATTATTTCAGTCACTCCATTTTAAAAGGGCTTTTTGCAGTAAGACTGGTTAAGTTTTTTTTTTAAGTTTTGCCCTACTTAGTCAAAGCTTAATAAAGAGTATTTTCTTTTTTTTTTTTAATTTAGTAACAACATTTACAGAGCTGAGAGGTGCCCCAAGAATGGGACTGCCAGAATTAAGAGAGTGATGCCATTTATAGGTTTTTCTTATTTTGAAGAGTTCTGTAACTATATTTATTGACTAACCAGTGAGTGCAGTTCTGCAGTGGTCTATTTTCCTGTACCAATTACTAAGAAATTTAAAAGTGAGAACTGAGCTTTACATCACAAGTTCTCACACTCCCACTGAGCAACTACTACAACTGAAAAAACTGCAGAATTCCAGTGTTCCAGAACAAGCAGGGGAAGAGACAGGGGAGAGAAGAAAATGTGAAGACAGACCACACACAACAAGCTCCTCTGTCCACAGAGTGGCAGAAGCTACACTGAAATCAGTGCCACGGGTCTTAACCTGTGTTACTAAAATTACAGCTGATTGGGGAGGAAGATTTGTTTGGAGAGGGGAAAAGTATTAAAAATTTAATTTTTGTCTCAAGTTTTCTTCCAGTACTCAGAAAAATATTCAGTATTCCAAGAGATTTCTGACTAATACTTCTAGCTTTATGCCCCCTCTCATCCCAGCAGACAGAACCTGTAGTTTTCCATGACTGATACAGAGGGATGGAGAGAGAGATGCTCCAAGGATGGCTGTTTCCAGTAACAAGAGCACAAATTTGGATCACTTTCTCAATTTAAAACTATTTCCAGACTCCCAGGTTACAATTAGGACGAGTCTATTCCATGTTCCCTTATCACCCAGCCAACACTAACTGAATGCAGACTTAGAGACTTCACTCCAGGCAAAAAAGGCACATACAAAGAGCTTAAGACCTCCAAACATTCAGAGCTGCAGACCAGGTTTCAGCTCTGCCTCTCATTTCCCTGTGTTTCAAAGCGAATCATAGCATAATCCCCTAAATACTTAAGAGTTTCCCAAGGCTGTGTTTGTTAAAAATCAGAGCACTGAAAGAACTTTCTAGGGATTTTGTCGTGTACTTTGACTACCTCCAAGTTAATAAAAACATTCTGTGTCTTCAGAAAGACTCCACTAGAAGATTTTTACTGAATCAGAGGGACAAAACAACAGAAAAGGAAAAACTGGCTTTTTAGCCCATGACAAATAATTTGTGGGAAAAGTAGATCACCTTTTTCCTTGTTCTTTGAAAAAGAAGCCTGAATACATTCTGTATCATACCAATCCTGTGGAATGGAATTGAATACAGGAATCATCGCTGAGATTATGGACTGAGGTCAACAATGCTCCAATCACTCCCCTCTACAGATATGATGGGACAGAGAACTTTAACCTGCCTGGTTCAGGCAGCATAAAAAAAGGAGATCAAAAACCCCAACTATCATTCCTCTTTTCTGGGAATTCACAACCTCTAGGAAAACACATGTTTAATCTCCTACTCTTTTACTATCGCCAGTCTTCCTGTGAGTACATGCAAAGGCCCTGTTTCACATAGATTTAAACATTACCACGGCATTCTTGTCCCTTACTGCCTCCAGGAAATCTGAGCAATTTGTAGAAAGCATTCCTACAGCTTCCCTCCTCCTCCTCCCCTACTCCCAATAAGCTGCTGCAGCACTAGAACCGGCACAACTCAGCGTACACAAGAGATAAATGCTCCCAAGGATATCAAAATCGCTTCTCCGAATGCTGTTGACGGCAGAAGCCAATGCCACCCCGAGCGCACAGACGAAGGAGGAGCTGCAGGAGCACTCCCAGTCCACTGAAGAAGCCTGAGCCAGCCCCCTCTTCCCATCACTTGGGAGGTTTAGGCAAACTTGACAGGCTTTGCCTGGAGGAAGTTAGCACTCCAGTTATTCCACCAGCTCTCCAGAGGAGGTGGAGCAACTGCTGGCACAGGAGCAACAGAAAACAGCTGGGAATCAGCAAAGTCTCAACAAGCACAGGATGTAGATGGACAACAGCTAAATTCATTTACTGAAATGACTTAAGCTCTTTTGTAAGCTTTAGCCCTGGCCTCAGATATGCCAGATGATACCCTGGTTACTCAATCTCAAGCATTCCAGCCAAGGGAGAAGCAAAATACCCAATACCCTCCCCTTCTGCAGCTCCTCCCACCCAACCCCCCAAAATCCCTTCCTACAGACTCCAGGCAGGTTTAGGGTTTCTCCAAGGCAGGGAGAGCAAGGTGGGAATAACAGATAGACAGACAGACAGACAGATAGATAGATAGACAGAGTTGGCAATTCCCTCCATACTACTTCCTAAGGAGGACTCATTTGAAATCCTTTAAAAACCCCATATACTAATAAATTATTACATTAGGGAGCAGTTACTCATTATCTTGCTTAGCCAAGTCAGAAGTAGCCAATTTAGGCAGCCGAAATTTCCATTGATAGTTAACCCTCACTTCCACAGCCTTTGGAGGGAAAGAGTATCTGTGCCAGAGGCAGGAGCTGCCGAGGTAATCCAAGCTGGGCGTGCAGTCCATCTCAGTGAGAACAAGCTGAGACAACTTGAATTTCCTCCAGCTCAGCTGCAACCTGTCATCCTTTTCACCAACACACCTACTTGACCCCCACAATACAATCATCATTTTAACATGCTGCAGAAAGACTTAAAGTGACAGCTTCATTTGCTGTATATAACTGATTTTTTATGTGAACAAAACGGTTTAGTGGTTGTAAGAGACAACATGACAATAATAATCCCACCTCAGTATGATTTAGAAGCCTCCAATATTGGAGTATTGTTCTGCCTTCCACAGCTCAAACTCTGAAATGCCCTGTCCAAGGCAGACTCGTGCTTGGGAAGTGTTACAAGACTACTCCTGGATGGTATTTCAGTACCAGCAGCATTTTTGCTACACTTATGTCCTACTTCTGCCTGACATGTCTTAACTAAATTTAACCCACTAATCCCAGCACACCTGAGACAGACAGCAGCCACTAACACTATCACTCCTACCTTAAACAGGAACACAAACCACAAAGTAAGATTACTCAGATTAAGTGATTGACTCGAGGTCAGAGGAAGTATATTGTCTGTCCCACATGTGAGCTCTGGACGAGGTAACCTCCAGCCCTGAGCCTGAGCCAGCAGACTCCTCTGGCTTTCTGCACGCTGCTGCCCCAAAGCACATCACCCTCTCTGCTTCCTTCCCCAGCACTGTCAGTCCTTGTGCATATTCGCTCCTGCATTTCAGCAGGGCAGATTTAGGGGCTGTGGCTGCCTCTGTTCCCATTCCTTGGGCCAACATGGGCTCTCAGGAAGCATCTCACAGCAGCACGTTTGCCCTCAGCACTCACCACAGAGCCAGGGTTAGCGCTAACACTGCACAGCCCCACAGTAATTGGCTTTCCACAGCCAGCGAGACGTCGTGTCTTCTTCTCAAAGCACATCTTTTAGCCATGAACCAGCCTGAGGCACCAAACACTCACTGCCAGGCTCCCTGTTCCAACCAGCAGCTGCCCAGGACACAAGGAGAGAAATGAGGGAACACTTAACGTGGTAGGAAGGAGCTCACTGGCAATTCCACCAAGCAAACAGATTTAATGAGCTTTTTATACCATTAGGAAAAACATGTACTGGCAACATCTTCCAGCACATCAGCTTGTTGTCCAAAAGGGCAAAGCAAACCCATTTATTTCCAGTTGCATGGAGGAGGAAAGAGCTCACAATCTGGAGCAGCACTCTGTGTAAAGTGACTGAATCCACAACCAGCACTTCCAGTCACCTTGGAAAATACAAGGGACCTCCACATCCACCACAGTATTTCAACATATAGACCACTGCAAATGAACAGCATCTGGGCATTGTGGGCTGCCCCGAGAAGTCTCTGGTTAAGACAGAAATGGAGTATAAAAGCAACAATTCAAACAGAGTAACATCAGACAACACCGATGACTGCTACCCTGAACTGCTCAGCCCTCTAAATTGGTAGTCTTTAGGGTGAGAGAAGGTAATTAAAATATACAAGACTCACTATATTAATCACCTTGCACATGGTATAAAAATATTTGTGTGCGTATTATATGTCTATTTCCTTTTGAATATGCAAAAAGCCCTGCATACATTATCCCCTGCAAACAAACGCCCCTACACAGAGCACAGGACATCCAAGAACATGAGTGTAACTCTGTGGAGTGCTCTTCAGGATATGTCAGAATTTTTCATACTTAGAAGGTTGCACTGGGCCTACAAAAAGGAAAAGCTGTGCCCTAGAACACGTCAGGTGAGCCCCACTCCTCAGCTACAGGTGCAGCTGGGGACATACCCTGAACCCCTGTTCAAAGGCAGTACTGGAACAGGACAACCACACAGCAAATGAAGCACTTGGATATGCAGGAAAGGCCCTGCTGGACGAGATTCATCATGAAACCAGAATTTTAAAAGACCCTTCTTATTTCTTCTTGAAGTCACTGGAATGAAGACTTCAAAACACTTTCTCTGAGAAGCAGACCACGTATGTTGTATTCCTAAAAGAAAAGGGTATATATTTTATTCACTACCCACCCTTTTTGTCTCATCTCTTTTTCATTCTATTTCCTGCTAAACCATCAAAATCACAGGAAAAATAGGTCCCTAATACTGAGTTCATCAGGTATCTGCACAACACCACCATGCCAGATGCTTTTGAGACCGTGCTTTCTGCAAGCAATAATTGAAATTACCAAGATTGGCCAAAGTAATAAACCACAGCTCTGAAAGTCACCAGAAATATAAATATTTTCTCATCTTATTAGTTGTTCCCGTTTCGCTTTTCAGAGAACACTACAAATATGGCATTTTTAAAAAATCACTGACTTTAGTAATCTCATTTGTAGTTGCCATGGATGCAGTATTTTGTTCTAATCTGCATTAATAGTTTGACTGTTAACTCTCGACTCACGCATCCTAAAAACGTGGAGCTGCTGGAGACTTTGCTTCTTAGGCATAAGGGAAGGTGGGGCCATACAGGATTCAGCACAAATTCTGAAAATTCACGATTCATCTTCAACAGATTATTGAGTTGACACTCTTAGCACAGAATTTTCAATATGAGGAAGGAATACACTTCAGTATTAAAAATTCAAGGGCCTAACCCTTTTCCACATACTTTTATTCAAATCTGCCAGAAGAACCAAAGAAAAAAAGTACAAACAGCTTTTCTCTGGCCTGATACATCTTGGTCCAACAGCTTCCTACTGATTTTTGTAGTTAAACGGTTGACCCTTGCCAGGAATGGGACCCAAAGTGAAAAGAGTCATGGTTTGCCAAGTGAAGCAGAATCCACAAACAAGCATCTCACACTGGCTACAGACTGTTTCCTTTGAGAGATTTAGGAGGGAGAAGGGAAGGAAGGCATACTGTGGCAGGGCTGGGTGTTCTCTGAAAGGCATTATTTACAAATCAGAAATGAATGCACAAAAACGTGTTAGCGAAGAGAGGGAGACACAGAACTTACTCTCCAAAGCCTGGCATATTTTTCCATTTCATCTCCCTTAGTTCCACAAACAGACATTGGCCTAATGAAGTAAGTTTGCTTCACTTGTGCATTTCCACTGCAGAACACTGTCTAACCAGAGAAAGTTGCCGCAGAAATAATCTCAAGATGAAGTCTTTTCTGTGTGTACACACTGTTGAGCTGTACAAGTTCACCAGAAAATAATGTGCATTATTTATTATATGTAACACTAGGAAATCTGTAACACTTACAAAGACCATTATGATGCCATTAAAAAGATTTCATGTTCAGCTTTCTAGGCATCTTGGGCACACAGCCATCGCTACAATAATTATTATATTTATCACTATGTAAACTAACTGTAATGCTTCATTAAGATAGAGAAAAATGGTATCACTGAGGTCCCTGCAAGAGCCAGTAACACTCTCCTCAGTGAGATGGAGGTTTCCTGTCTGCAACTGCTTACTGGGATGCTCCAGGAGATTTTATTCTGGTAGGACAATACAGCAGTACATGTTAAGGAGGGTCCTGAGCTACCATATCCAGCCTGCAAAGGTATTTATGGAGTAACTGCACACGCTGGACCCTCTTGAACACCACAATATAGGGGTTTTAGCTTGCATGGTGAACTGCTCATAAAAGCCACATGACTTTCAAAACCAAAAAATCCTTGAGAGATGCCTTTTAAGGTCATCCAGGAAGCAAGGGAAGTCTCTATCCTCTGAATACATGCGGGATGTCCACGCTATGCTGGGAAGAGAAGACAACAGGTCTGGACCCCAATGGGTTAAAAATTAAACCAATGGGCATGGAAAGCCAGAGTTCCCTGCTATCTGTTTGACCTACCAGCCTGGCAGGCACAGGCAGCTTTTGTCCTCACACATGCATCTCGTTTGAATCAGAGGGATCCTTCTAACATGGAAAAATACTGACATGACTTCGACGTAAGCTATAAGCCTTGGAGAGATTTCAAACATGTTTGACACTGATACGGGACTAATTGTACAAAACTCCAAAGATCCACAGGGACAAAGGGTTGCCGGCAAAGCCTCGCTCTCCCTTTTGAGTTTGTGTAACCAGAGCCTTCAAACAGAGACATTTTCCAACAAAAAGATCTCCCACCAACACCACACTGGTGTGTTCTCCACTTTCCCTCTGCCTCCTCAGAAGATTCTGGTGTAGGTCAGAGCAGACTGAGCTCTTTCCTGCTGGATTTTCAAAACCACGTAATACTGGGTCTCTTTCATTCTAAGTGATGGGGAAAGTGCCCCAACCCAGCTGCAGGACACCATGGCCTCAGTGCATGACCTTACAGGATGGACATTGTCCACACTGGCTCTACCTGTTCGATTAAATCAATCAACTGGAAAAAAAATGCATTGCCTTTGGAATTTTGTGTGATTAAAAGGAAGTGATGAACAAAGCTACGAGAGGTAGCTTGAATGACATCAGCATCAGTTGACTGTGCCCTCTGCACTGACCAATACAATTTAAGTCAGCACAGCCACCACAGGATACTGGATATGCTGGAATTCACATTGCTGGTAATGGCAGAGCTGTTTACCAGCCCCCACATTCAACCAACAGAAAGGTACAGTCTCAAAAGCCCAAATCTTTTTTACTTTTCTACTTTTTTTAAGGGTTCTTATCTAAAGACTCTTATCCAGCTTCTAAAGCAGGATTCAAACTGCCAGAGAGTCAGCAAGAACTGCAGTAATTTCCATTTATGACCAGCAGAATTTGCTCTTGAAATAAGTCAATGTGGCAAGATAAGACAGAGTGGCCACCCAGATCCAGATCGACTGGTCACTAAAGCCCTGTCACTAGAGATAAGGGTCATTTAGGAAGCACAAGCACACCAGAGAAATGGGGATTTGCAGCATGAGGAATTCCTGAGGAGTGACAGTTTTAAGCTTCTAGAGACAGGAAAAGCAGGAGGGGTGATAAGTGCTGCAGTTCTCTGCCACACACAATAAACTCCGTAAACCAGCCCGCATTAAGCTTTTCCAAGCTGCCTAGATTATCAGAGAAGGATGGGAAGATGCTTCCTGCCTCAAGTCAACCCCCCTCATTACTGTCAGATGGGAGAAAGGATCAACTTCAGTGCATTTCTTACAGAGCATTACACTGCAGAACAAACACCAAACCTCCACCTCAGCGGATAGAAATCCCAGATTTACCTCCTTTAATTCTGCATGAAAAGAGTAAGGACAGGGGGATGCCTCTTTTCCAGAGGAGAGACAATATAAATCTCAAGCACTTTGCTAAAGAGCTAAAGTACAGCCTCACAAACTGACTCCACAGCCTGTTCTCCCTGCTCAGAGGCACAGACCAAGAGCATCCCGACTGCATTTGGGCCTCTCATGCATTTCCTTACTCAAACCCCAAATGGCATTTTACAGTCAAATCCTGTTATTTACTGAGGAATGCAAGACCTAAAGAATACGACCAAGATTCCATCAACATTCTTGCTTTCAAGGGCAGGATCAGAGCAGCAGCAACATTTTGGATATTTCTACAGCCTCTCCATCAACACTTGGGCATTAGCAGAGTGCCTGACCTGCAGCCCCACAGCAGCACACAGCACATGCTGAGTGCACTTCTGAGCAGGAGAGAAAAGGGCCCCGCAATGTCGACCACAGGCACGGCAGTCCTGCAAGAAAGCAGCACTCAGGTCTTATAAACGAGGGAAAAAAAAACCAAACCCAACACATAGGCTCAGGTCACAGGTTAAATGGTGATATTTCAGCTGAGAGCAGCACACACAACAAGCTCATCATCTACTCCAAGACAGAAAATTCCATGTCTCTGCTCTAAATCCTGCTGTCTGGGGAAACTGCAACACCCTATTTTCTAAGCAAAGTACTTGATGCCAATACCATATGACAGGGTTTTTCCATCCCTTTATTATAAGTAAAGAAGACAAATACTGGAAGCTTTAGGAAACTTTTCTTATTGCAGTCTAAGTCCCAGGGATGGGGACATGAGAATACACACACACATTACACAGCTCTCCAACCACGCTGCTTTCTTCAAGGGACAAGAATATCACAGCGACCTGTGCTACTGCAGATCTGCTACTAACCACAGACACATTTCTTGTCCGTGGTGATCAGCAGCGCTAAAGTAGCCCCGTGTCTCACAGGGCTTCTGCTATCTCGCCCTTAGCTCACTCTAACACTGAATTTGGTGGAGTCCCCTCCCCGCCACCAGATCTCAGTGATGCTGCAGAGCAGGGACATCTCTACCTTTGCAGCAGCACGATCTGAGATGGAAAGGAAGCCCAGAGTAATCAATAACTCATGGAATTATGAGGAAAAAAATACTCCTCTAACTATAAAAATGCCTGAGTGGGAAAGCAATTTGCTTCAGTTCTTCCGAAACTTACACCAGTGGATTAATCGGTGTGCAGCCTAACGCTATAAATCCGGGCTGGGGGAGGAAAGGCAGTGCTGGAGCGGGCAGGACAAGCAGCCCTGGAGCACAGGATGGGCAGCGAGGCTCCTTGCCCGGCTGGCATGAGGCAGGTGGCACTGGGCACTGCAGGAGAGCAGGCAACACCTCGCCAGTGCCCTGCACGCTCCATGCCTGACCCAGCGGGAGCTCTGCCCGCTCCCAGGAGCCACATCCCACGTCCCCGGTGCCTGAGAGGGAGTTGGGTGCTCGGCACCTTGGGCTCTGGGGGTCTGCCTCGGCAGCATTCGGAGCAGCTTCGCAGGCCTGGGTGACTCCGGGGGAGATCACAAGGTTCACGCACAGCAGGGAAAGGCAATGATCAGCAGCTGAAGCCAATGAAGGGGAAGAAGCTGCTGCACAAAACAAAGTCTCGCATTTTTGAACGCGCTGTGCCCTCAAAACATCCCCAGAGTTCACAGATTCTGGCTTTACTCATAAGCCAAAATAAGCATTTATCTGAGTGCCCTACCCTCCATCTGCGATGCCAATTTCACTCAATTCCTGACATAAAATAAGCTTCTAACATGAAACACCTGCCACAACTGAGAAAGTCTAGGATTAGTCCCATTTCTCTGATGGGGCAAGCTGATGCCGACTTCGGAATGCAGGACAGAGGAAATGGAAGACACAAACTGAGCTTGCATTTACTGCCTTTTCTCTTTTCATGGCAGACATAGTATCAGAAACACTAAACCTGGGATGATTCCCACCCACTGCAACAAAATGATTAAGAAGAAATTTTGTACTTTGTTACTGGTAACCACAGTTACAACCATCAGTTGTAGAGAAAAAAAAAAACAAACAAACAAAACAAACAAAAGAAAAAACCTACTTAGAACAAAACACAAAATATTTCTTACACGTCCTTATCATAAACCCACACAGGTCAATCTCCAGCACTCCCCAAGGAATCATGCTAATTAAAAAGACACAAACAAAACTACACCAAAGGAGGACTTTATTTACTCTGATACTATCATAATAAATTTCTTCTCCAGGGTGCACTGATCTTCAAACAAACATTATTCTCCCCACCTCCTCCACTCCAAAGTCTTTTGTCAAACATCTTAGAGTCCGATAGCCAACACATTTTCATTCAGCAGCAGACATCCACAAATAGTTTGGATTTTTATACATGAGAATTTCCAGGAATTAGAATCTTTTTCTTCTCACCAGAAAAATCCAAAGGGAGTGTGAAATAGGGATATCTCTGAAAATCACACACACCTCCTAAGCTAGACAATTAAGTCAGCATTTCTCACAAGCAGTTCTTTAAACTTATGCTCCTGACACAGGCAAAAAAAAGGTGGTTTTTTTTTTACTGTAGCAAAATAGAACATATTTCTTTACAAGATAAATGAAAAAATCAGACATTGAAAAACATGGTAATTATGTAAAAGAAGTATCAAACCCTGAAGAACTTCAGCCATGATCTTCAGGCATTGGCACAGAGAAGCTCTCTTATTAGAAGGCCCCTCACTTGGAGCATTCTCATAGCATGGATAAAACTGCTGCAAAACCCATTTTCTCCCATCTGACCCTAAAACCAGTGAATTCCAGGCTCTGGCTGGTATCACACACAACAAAGTTCCAAGCTAAGTGCTGCCAGAAAAGCTCCTCATGGCCCCAGATAGTATCACTCTAAACCCTGTCCACTTGGAGCCCCTGATTATTGTGTTATTCCAGACCACAGATTGAAAAGGCCTCTAAAATAACCAGGGCCAGTTCCACAAGAGCTTTGCAGATTACAACCCAGACCTAAAAACACGTCTGATAACATACAGGAAGCAGATGTAGTATCTGCCACATTAGGAACCAAGGCATCTCACTGCTAGATCCCTCATTAAAGTAGACTGAGGAGTTTTCTGGAGGGAAAAAAAAAAAAAAAAGAAGCGAAAGAAAGGTGGTTTCAATCCATTTCCTAACACTTCTAAATCACATTAAAAAAAAATTAAAACAAACAACCACATACCAACTTTCCCCCTAACCCCACATCATACATGGATTCATTGTTCCCAAAACACGGCTGGCTCAGCCGTGATCCTCACTTCTCCACACTCAGCTCTCCATCATGATGCTCAGGCAGAAGCAAAGTCCCAGGAGGGCAGAACACTGACCCAAGGCACACTCAGAAGTCTCAACCAGATGCATGGTCAAGATCAAAATCTCCAGGTCCATGGGGTGCACTCCACCCTCCTCCCCACACCCAATTTTATGCTGTCCTGAGGAGAAGCCCGAAATTAAGATCCACATTCTAAGGGAGACTGAGTCTTGTGGCAAACGTCCCACTTGAAAAGCAGGATGTGCTCACTCCTTAGCAACTGCATGTTCATTTCTATCCATGTGGAAGGTACATAGCTTTGTGCTAGAATTGAAAAAACGAATGGTTTTGGTTCAGAAATATTCCCATTTTTACCTGCTACAAGCAAGTCCCAAAGACCTGGTTGTTTCTGTGACACTGCTGGGACCAGAAGACGGCTCAGGACATGTTTTTCTAGGCAGTGGAAGACATGTGAGGAGGAGGCCACCGAGGGAGGGTGACAGGAGCCAACAGACAACTCGTGAAGGGGATGACACGCACTTGTACCAAAGGTCTCCCTGAGTGCCGCACGGACCCCTGGCAGCCCCTGGGTGTCTCTAAAAGGTAGGGATGGCATTCTGTCCCCACGAGACAAGCCTCCAACGCCATCCTACCTTTGCAGCTGAGCCCCACCAAGAACCCAGGGGGACAGAACCTGCAGAACTGCACTTTGTGAGCCTCCAGAATTCACCATTTCTCCCTGTTGTTGCGTGGCAGATGCTACCCAAGCTATTCCGCTAAAATACCTCAGTATTAAATTGATGGATGATTTTTTAGCTATTATTATTGTTGAAAATTGTGTCTGATTGGTTACTAGGAAAAAAAAAAAAGGCAAGCCGTTTTGTTAGCACAATACTTAGAGCTCAAAAAGGCCCCAAACACCCACAAAACACATTCCTGCTCTGCAATCTTGGGATACAGCTGAAAGTGGTTCTCATGTCTCTCTGCAAAGCTTATTGCAACTGGGATATAACATAAAACCCGGCTTAAAGTGCCCCAGTTACACCAGGGACCAGGGCAGCACCTTCCTTGTGGCACTGTAAGTGTTTGCAGGGCTGTACAGTGTTCTGGACCAGGAAATTTGATCTAAGTTAAAAATACAGTTTATTTTCTGGGACGAAGTTATTTTTAACCCAGATGGAGTTCTCTGCTCCCCGTCACTGCTCGAGTCCATAAACAATTGTACCAGCACAGAGGTTGGTACAGGGCAAGGAAGCATTTAAGCCAGCCACGCTACTAGGAGGGGGGAAATAAAAAAATAGAAAAAGCACAGCTGTGCTTGGGACTGATGATTGGCAGCTTCAAGGTATTTTTCCTGTAATACCTATGAAATACCAATTTCATTGCCACTACAGCAATCCACAAAAAATCTTTACATTCCAGCTCCTTCTAAAGAGCCATCCGGGGTTCCCCCAGCCCTACACCCCTCTAAACATCCTCTCCTCTCCCACCATCAGTAATACCTGCTGCTCTGTTTAAGGCGAGATTCCTGGAATTCAAACTGGGACCCAAGAGGGGAAAAAAACATAACCAAAAAAAATCCCCTAAAAGTTCAAACACACACAGAAAAAAAACCCCACCCACTCATCAAGACTAATTTCTGACTCCACAGGTTTTCATTTCCCCACCACCTGAAGGTTTTCTTCACAGTGGTAACAGCTGAAGGATTTTTTGTGTGTCAGCCTGACTCTGCACAACAGATGGGAAACCCATCCCAGCCCCACGCTGGGAAGCACCAGCTCATGTCCTCCTGCCCAGCTACAGAGAGGAAAATCAGCTCCAGCAGGGAGGAACTGATGCAAGTGTGGCCTTCACTTGATACCAAAGGGATCAGCCACGGGCCTCAAGTATTTGCAGTTTCAAACCTAGACCTAGCAGAGAAATATATCAGCAAGAAGGTAAATAAATCACCACTGAGTGTCTCCAATCAGCCTTCTTCATGGAGATTATTGTGTTTTAACAGAAGTAAGAGTCATCTTTTTGCAGGTGCTGATGTTGAGCACACAAGGAAAGCGTATTTTCTTTCTTCATTTGACACTTGTAAATTAGATTAGATCATGGTTCTCCAAATAGAGACATAACACTACACACCTTCATTCTTACAAAGTCCAGGCGCTCTGCCATACTTTTTTAATATTTCTAATCTTGTGCCTCACTGCACTGGTAGTTACAGAGTAGATTTGTGTGTAGCAAGAGATGCTTGCAGCTTTCAGTAACTCAGCATGTTACAGCTAAAGATAATTCCCAGATGAAGTTTTCTTACTTCCAACGCAATCCCAAAAATCCACATTCAACGCTGACTTACGTAGGTGTGGTCACAAACAGCAGCTGAACACACGCAGCTGCTGGAGCACCATTCCCTGTGATTACCCTCCAACCCAGCACAAAATTAAGGAATTTATCTTGTGGTGGGTGTGGCAAAATTGAAAAAACAATGGTGAGGGGTTTTAATTTTTTTTTAAATAAAACTGCTCCCAAATACAAAGATGAAACTTATTTGTGCATTTCAAAGAACAAGGAGTTTTAAAGGCAATGATGAGTAGATGAATTAGAAAAAATAATGTGGATTAGAGCTGAAGCAACAAAAGACTTTTTAGCTCAGTAAATGCTTTTATGGTTACTTCAAAAAATTGCCAATTTAAGTGTGACTAATTTGCAAAATATTTAATTGTCTGAAAAAATGTATTGGTTTTGTGCAAATATGAAATCCAAATACTTCACACATCTACTTAAAGGCATGTAAGCATGGCTAGTTTTCTTCCTTTTACTTGCTTGATTTGCAATGACTTTTTTAAATAATAAAAAAACAACTTCACAGATTCAACATCAAGCATTTCAGGGTTTCAGATCAGGCAAAATGCAAAGATAATCTCTTGCAGAATTTTAACAAGATCCTAACATAAAAGCACACTCCAACATTGTTGTTGAGTATTATGTGTTGTGGATAATACTTTTTTTTAAAATGCAAAACTGTCTTGTCTCAGAGCATCATCCTGTAGCACAGGGCTCAAATACTTAATAAAAAGATTGTCTGATCTAAATAATGTTGATTAAGTGCTTTTGATTTCAAAACATCCCACCATGCTTTGCAGTCTGTATCCTGTTTTCACTCACTTCTTGGGAGCAGCTGCTCTGAAAGTGATTAACAGCGCATCACACTTAAGTCCACAAAGCCACGATGACAATATCAAACTGAAAAGCAAGGAAAACACCAAACAGTTGTGTACTCTGAACTACTGACACAGCTCCCGTAATTCTGGAGAAAAAGTCCCTTTGCTAAGTGCTGATTCAGGCAGTGAAGATCTGCACTGAACTTTGTAAAACCACTGTCTGGAACACAGCAATGCCTCCAGTATTAGACTGCAGCATTGATAATTAAAAATAGAATCCTAATGTAAATCAGTCAAGCTCTTCCAAGGTTTAAGTTTTCTTTGAAGTTCTCCCTTCCAGGACTGCGTAGTCCTGACCCTCCTGCGTGTACCAGATCTGAAAAGGCGGCAGCCCAGGGTAACCTGCAGGATGAGAACACAAATATGCCCACAGTGCATCCAAAATAGGAGTCAAAAATGCAGAAACCTTGTAGTTCAGCACGCCGGTACTTACAAGCTTTAGAATGCTTTGCATATTTTTCAAGGTTTACTAATTTAGGCAGGGAAATGAGGGGAATTTAATAGTCTCATATACAATTCTGCAAGTGTTGCCTAAAGAAGTTTGCCACTTCAACATTGCATGAAAATGGTAACACCACCCGACCTGCTTTAGAGGAAGGGGGAACAACTGAAATAGTAATTTCTTCCTCACTATCTGAACTCTTCCTTTCATGTAAGTCTCATACAAAAAGCAAAACAAGCCAAATATAATGAATCAATTCACATAACTGTGCCAGTAGCTCTCAAACTGGCCCAGTTTTACTACAACTTGACTGCTTTCAACAACTAGCCACCTCCAACCCCTCTTTTTTCCCTGGGGCATTTCCAGGAGAATCTTCAGTGTAAAACAGGGACCTGGAGGATTACCAAGTAAACTTTCGCAGGTCACAGTTCAATACTGTCCAGCCCCAGACTTTGGCAGAGCTGGCTAGACAAAGAGCTTAGTGCATGTGTGCGAGCCAAGAAGAAAACACCAAGCTACAACCCAGGAACAGCGCTCCCGAGTCCTCATCCCTCATCCGCAGCAAACAGAGCTGTTTGCCACCTATGAGCTACAAAAAATCCCATTGTTCCTCTGCTTGCTGGTGCTCAGCAGACAGAAGCGCGTTGATGCAAACGTGGCCGGCTGAACTCCTCTGCGGCACAGCTTCTGCCCGCTGGGCCGGAGGACGATGCTCAGCCAGAGGATTAGGAGCCACACAAAAGCCATGTGCGCTCCAGCCACACAGCCCGGCTACAGGGAATCCGAGCGGAGCACAGGGAGCCCTGACAGCGCCCCAGCCACCTCCCAGCGACCAGGGCCTCTAAAAACAAGCACTTGGAGCTGTAACAAGGGGCTTGGGAAAACATGGTTGTTTCTACAAATGTAACCTGACCAAGTCAATGCTTCTCAGTCAATGCAGTTCACGGGGAGGACTCCCTGGAGGATTTCTTTGAAAAGCTTGAGCTTCTTCAGAATTAAAGTTTGCTGCATCTTTCTTCTAGCTGCAGCAAATTAAATGCTCACTATCCATCCACACACTTCAGCAAATCTGCAACTGCAAGAGGTGAGTAAAAGTGACAAAAACAAACCCGTGCCACCATCTCACGTTAGTCCGTGGACTGTGGGTATAGATGCACAAAGAGGGGTTTTTAGTTTAAAAACCCACAGGCGCAGTAAGATCCTGGAGGGAGCTCTCACTGGACGTCATGTCATTGCCACTGAGCTGGCAAGGCACAACTCCTGGCTGGATTACCAGAGGAGCAGCACACGATGCTCCTTCCGCTCCCACCCTCCCAGGCACGTGTGTCGGATGGAGCCTTTCGTGTGTCCTGCATCTCCTTTTCCCCATACAGGAGCATAGCTTGCCCCCTGTCCCTCCAACAGCATTATCCCAAAGCCAAAGCTGCTGAGGATCGGGATGTTCTCCCTCATGAGCAGATCTAAGCCTCTCTCGCTGGAGCTGACCTTTACCTTTCCAAGCCATGCTTTACCTTCTGAGAAAGGATCCTCCAGGAAGAGCTTTTGGCTCGCTCATAGAAATGGACATAAACCTCTGTCTTTGCAACATGCTCCTACCACAACATTCTAATTTCTGTATTTGCTACCCACAAACCAGTTATTCCTGAGGGAAATTGTTCCATTTCAAACAAACAGAATCTCCTCTTCATAAATTTTCCGCTTGCTAAAGGTTTATTTTATTACAGGAAAACCTTTCCAATTTCTTTTATGTCCCAGAGAACAGGCACACTCCTAGAAGGCTCAAAAGAACATTCCTAGATACCAGGTGACTTGAGCTGACTATCAGAAGACACATCAGCATTGGTTTGCTCCTTGAAAATGAAAATAAGTATGCACCACAACCTTATACACAATATATTATTGCTCAGTGATACCTGGACCAACTCATCTGACCACAGTTGACATTTCACGTGCAGTGATGCTTTTTCTGCGCTGGAGTGGCCTCAAGAGAGGCCAGATCAGCCAGGCAAGGTCGGGCTGTGCCATGGCTGACATGTTGATCAAGCAACAAAACAAAGTCACTCTTCCTCTCTGCACGCTACCCACTAACTTCCACTCACACACACGCTTACTACAGAACTGACCTGTTTTCCTAGGCCAGGTTTTTATTATTCCTTCCCAACTGAACTTGGCTGCAGAAAGATGCTAAAAGGAGACAAATTGTAAGCAGAAATTAAAAAAAAAAAAGAGAGAGAGATTTTCACTACAAATTGATAAAAGAGGGTTCATTGACATGGGTTTTCAGGCTGCCGTGGCAGACGTTATTTTTGAAATGACTGTTCTCCCTCACGAGGAGGAAAAGCAGTGTCAGGATGCACACACACTGCAGGCTCCTCAGCAAATATCAGCGCAGCAGTTCATGTTCCCAAAGACAAACCTGCACCAGCATTTCAGCAGATAATGGATTTCACCTTCCCGTTCACCTTGACTACACAATTCTAGATTCACAGGGCTCACACTCTTTTGATGCCTAACTAAACTTGGCTGGGAGATGAGAAAAGGGTCTGAAATTTGTCTTGTTCTTAATGCAGATACAATTAAGTAAAACAAGTAATTTCCTAACAGAGCTGAATCATAAATGAATTATAAAATAAAATATTTAACTTATATTCAATCTTCTAAAAGAGACAGAGTTTGAGTGTTTCATTCAAGCTGCTAACAGGTAACATTGACTTCTGCCGCTGAGATACATTTTAAAATACTTTAAAAATCAGGCTGTCTAGAGCTCATATTGTCACTAGCTACTTCCCATCAATAGTGACAGAACAGTATCAATTACTATGATAACAACTCAGATAATCAGACTATTTTCTAAAAAGTCTGTTTGTTCCCTTAAGAAAAAACTTAATGCATTTTGTTCTTGCCTTATATATATGAGACATTAAAAAGGGAGTTAAAAATTAACAGAGAAGTGAGTATTCCTCCTTGTGTACATTTCCTTCCTCTACAACACCTCAACTCCCCAGGCAGCAAGCTGGAAGAAAAATCTGTAAGCTATCCTGTCGGATATTTATACTCAAGTGATGAATTTAAATCTGTTTTGCTTAATGTGCTTTACAACAACTCCAGCATATCCACCCAAACAGATTTCTTTTCCAGAAGCAGCAAGCTGAAATATGTAATATATAGTCCTATACATCACTGGTCCAGGGAAATACAAGAAAAGAGGGTTACACAGTAACAAAAAATGCCTTTAACAACAAGATTTCCAAGCAAGATGTTCATGAATTCTTCTGTTGTAGATAAAAGGTACCTGCAGCCACTCACAAACACTGGTGCACCACAATACTCCTGTTAAATAAGATTATCCTCCTTATGGGACAGATGGGACACTGCAACTTAAGTGCCTGTCCCATAAACCAAGCCCAGTCTCACACCTTAAAATGCAAAACCCATTTTAAAGAGCTGCCCACACAGAGACATAACACAGGGAGACACAGACACAAAGCATCAGGTAAAGCCCTTCAAAATTCAGACATGAGAGAGATTATAAAGATTTAAAAATACTGGAAAACAAAAAAATCAGTTTAAGGATTTTTTTCAATGTATTTTACAAAGAGAGCGATAGTAATAAATTACCTTACTTCTCTTAAGGGTAGTCAGGACAATTTTAAACCCATAACCACATAAATTTCTGTATACAGGAAACATTCAACTGGCATGTTTCCCATCATTATCAACAGTGTTTAGCATGTAAACTGACAAAGACACAAAGTGTCTGCAAACATTTATTTTTAAACTGTTTGGAACACAGTAAATAATAAAATGGTTTTTTCTCTTTGCCCACCGGAAAAGGAGAATAGAGAGCATAAGCAGCACTGCTCAGCATCTTCCTAAAACTAATGTATTTATTACACATGAAATGTGCTGAGAGAAATGGCTTTATCTTGCAGAAAAGGATCTTTAAAAAAAGAACAAACCGAAATTAAACAACCCAATAAAAAATACAGCAAGGCAACACAAGACATTCATCATTTGTCTGTTGATATTTTAATGAGACCAGTGATCTAATGATTGAGCTTTTGAAAGATACAAGATAAAAGTAAGTTATTCTTTGAAGAAAGATATGTAAGACTTCTTTGGTAAGATTCAGAATCAGCTGCTCCAGCTTTCTACACTTTTGTTTTAGATGCTAAAAGCAGGCAGCATCATTTTCCCCTTTCTGAAATCCAAACTTTCCAAATGGAGCATGACAAAAGCTGAAGTCCCGGGTTAAGTTCCACAGCAAGCTACAGGCATGCAGGGGAATCTGGTGTGCCAGAGCAGTTCTCAACAACATTGTTATCAGAGAAAGCGCTGACATCCAGCCTTTAATCTACCAGCAAAACTGCGATCTGCATTCTCTCTCACCAGAACCTCCAAAGCTCATCTGCAGCACAGACTGATCCATGCTTTAACAAGATATATTAGAAAGTAATTAAATTTATTTTCTGGTTGATTTTTGGATTCAAATAAAACATGTCCCTAGGCTACAACCAGCAAGAAATTCTTCACTTACAATTAAATTACTGTTTATTTTTCTGCACTCCTTGTTGGGGTTAAATAGGAAAAAAAAAAAAATAAGCCAACAAAGTGCCTGGGGTTCCACAAGGCCTTTCTCCTGCCATAAAACAATCAAAGCTCCGTGGCCATTTTCCCATCAAACAATAAAAGTAATAAACACTATTCAGCCATTCCCAAAACCGATGGATTATGAAAAGAGGATGAAGGGCGTGGGGGGTAAAATGAGGTCTGACAACAACAAACCCTGGGGAACACCGAGGGCTGTGGAGGCTCCGCCAGCCCAGTTAGAGCCAACGGAGCCAGGCAGGGTGGGACTGCTCTGGAACCCCCAAAATCCGAGGGGATTCACACAGGAAGGGGCACAGCAACAGCCTGGCACTGCCACCTCCTCTTTGCGGACAGAGCACGAGACAGACACAGCCAGGCCGAGGCGGGAATTAAAGGAAAGGACATTTTCCCACGCTGGGACACTCCTGCAGCACCTTTCGCATCTCTCTGTGCTTCCAGGGCAGCTCATGGAGATGCAGATGCTGGGTTTGGGGTTCCTGCCATGAAGCACAGTGAAATCACAAGGAGTGCCCCACCACTGGCTCCAAAGAGCGGAATGGAACCCAACTCCACGGCTAAGCTGTTTTGGTTTGGTTGGTTGGTTTTTTTTCTAGCTACCTACAAAAATAGCTGCAATAATCAAAGGCTCTCTGACTTCCAGGTTCAAAAAAAAAAAAAGGAAAAAAGCAATGGAAAGACCCAGTGAAACTGCTGTCAAAGCCAACTAGAAGATTAATTATAAGGTGTCTGCTTAAATAAATAAATCCAGTGTAATTGCAGAATTTAGAAATTACTACTATGGATTATAAAAGCCACTTCTGGTTGGCCTGCTCTAAACCAACCAATTTAAAAACCCATCAGATATATGAATGGCATAAAAGCCTGGGTATAAACAGCCATGTCAAGTGCATTGTCTGTCTTCAAGTAAATTATATTAATGAACCAAAATTGTTTGGTTGTTTTTCACACCATGAGACAATGTTTACACTTGGCAAAATCCTCTGGCCTAGATTTTCAAATAGGACTACTGGTTTCAGGCACCTTACATTTGATTTGTCAGACCACCCACCAGAGAGCTGTGGACCAGAACACTTCTTAAAAAAATAAAATCTGTTAATCAGTCAGGGTATCTCGCTGACAACACCAAATTTCACCTTTTTTTCTTTTTCATACACAGAAAATGTTGAGAACGCATGTCAATCGTTAAAATGAGATTTTAAATATTATGTTAGAGTATGATGCCACTGCTTCATAGAAAAAAAACACACTGATGACATAAGGAGTAGGGAATAAGATAAGAAATCAGTGGCAAGACTGCAGCAGTTTCTGTTGCTGTCAGTGACAGAAAGTTAGTATTACAACAATTCTTCCTGTAAATTGGAGGATGCTTTATTTTATTGATACTGCCTTAGGATGGAGAGTGAGGCATTCACTGAGAAATGCCCAGTGTTAATTCAGAAGCCCTGGTTTGCAGACCCATTTTGGCAGAATGTCCAGAGAGTAAGAATAAGAGATGGTTCCTTAATTAAAGTTCACTTGATGAGGACAGGCCTCTAAAACACACCCCAGTTGAAGCTTTACTTGAAGCTGCTCATACCTGCACCACTGTGTCTCAAACTAGCAAAGAGTTTCTCCACCCAAGGCACAGCCCAGAGTAGCAGAAATAATAGATGTAAAAAATCACGCAATCCTCTATACTCCATGCTACAAAGCAAACCATCTGGCCCAGAATATTTTTCTCTACAATTACTATTTTCTTGCCTAGTCCTACACAATAGGCAGTGAGGAAACAGACTAAAGCACATCAATAGAAGCCTTCCAAAGGAAATGCACTTAGAACAGACCCTCAGGAATAAGTTCCTCACCTGAAGACAAGACTGCTACAGATGTAAGAGTCATTCAAGTACAGATAATGATTTATCTGGAAGTCACTTCGAGAAGCAATTCCCTCGTATAATTAAGGCAGCTTGGCTCAGGGAGCACGGAGGGAAAGTCAAACAAACAAGTTTGCAATCAGAGTGTAACTTGTATCCATGTTTGTGCTCGGAACAGAAGGGCTTGCTAAACCAGAGTTCCTGGTCCCTGTTTAACTGGTTCATCACTTGCCCCTGGCTGTCCCATTAGCTCTCACATCTGCAGCAGCACAAACACCGTGTTTTTATTATTTCTGCTAATCCTATTTTCCATGTATTACATACAACACGAAGTGTTTATTACTCCAGCATGTGGGTAGGTTAAACCACACCTGCTTCACAAGAATGAGAAAAAAAATTACCAGTGCAACAAAGTACTTAACAAGAAAATCAAAAAAAGAGTTGAATATCTCCTTCACCTAATTCTACTCAAGAACACATTACTATAATCACATTTCTAGACTCTTCCTTTGTTGGTATTGCAGTTACTACACTTCAGCTACCATATCCTAGAAAGTTCCTGTTTCAGGACTGTCTTTCCAACAGTACAGTGATAAAATCAACCCTCTGTACCTGCAACTCCAGGCAATACAGTTCAGGGTCTCTTTCCAGGTATTTCAAATGCTCCATGGAAGTGGCTCAAGCTAGCCAGGAGATCACCTCTCACTGCTGGGAGTGCAGCAGCATTTCACTGCATAGTCACTGAGAACAAAACCACCCACCAAAATAAAAGCATAGAAAGCTGAGCCTTCACATAAACGGACTCCAGAAAGCAAAATTACCAAAAACCTTAAAGCTTCCAAACTAAGGTACAGATTCCTTTGACTCCAGCACTCTTGCAATAATTTTTCATCCACACGACACACCCACTCACCCACGCAAAGCAAAACAAGCCCAGCACAAACCCTATAAATTTAATCAAGGAAGGAAGAGCAAGCATGAGATGTTTATTTCTATTTTTAAATACTTGGGAGGTGCCCAATACTCCCTGCCTAGAGAGATAACTAAGTAGGTGCTCCAGAACTGTGAGATCCAGAGCACGATCTGGCACGAGCAGGCACATCCAAGCAGGAAAACATGAGAGAAGCTCAAAAGGCGATTAAGAAAGCTATTAAGAAAGGCTTTTGAAATAATTGTTTCCTCTAAGCCAGGATAGACACTAACTCAGGGTGTTGCTGCAGAGAAGAAACAAACACATATATATACACACATATATATGTCTGTATTCAAGCACACCAAAATGCTCTAAGCAGACTATGGTTTATAAAGAACAAGACAGTCTCCTCCTTGTTCCCACAGTTCGTTTCTGCCTCAAGCAAAGTTGGTTGCCACTCTGCTCTCTCCCTCACCCAAATGGTTTGCATAGCAGATATGCTGAACAATCAAGTTTGAACCAGGCCCTAATCCTGCTGACTTTTCTCGCAAAACTGCTGGAAAGGAATTCCTCCTGGCAGCTGCAGTGCCTCTGCTCATTAGTTTACCAAGCAGCAGCAGAATGAAGTGGACAGGCACATCATTTCTGTGCTGCTGCTGCTGCAGAGAACAGCAGTAAGGGCCAGGCAGGCAAAGGGAAGGCTCCCAGTTGCCCAAACACGTACTGGGAAGGAGAAGAGAAAAGCAGGGGTTTGCGAAGAACGACAGCTTGCAAGAACCCAGGCAAGTTACCGCCACGCTTGCTGCTGATGTGGGAACACAAGCTGGGAAGAAAATCCTTGGCTTCTGCTGTAAGATTTGGAGTGGGGATGTCATCTTTTTAGGGTTAACTCCTTCTTTAGGGCATTGTGTTTAACCAGGCATGGCACAGTTATTCACACCCATTCCAGTGTCTCCTGGATACTAGAAGAATGAGTAGGATAACACTGCAAAATAGCTGTCCACTTGCACATGGCATTCTTTGTCCAGACAGCACCCTCACATACAGGTCAGATCATGCAGCCCACTCAGCACACACAGAAAAGTAAATGGTTTTGCTTCTTGCTATGCAATTTCCTTGAAGTAACCCCATTACAGCACACTTAATGTAAACAGAGCTTTGCACCATTTATGGTGATGGGTGAGCCTCGTGCTCAACATTTCCTCCTCCTCCCTCATCCCAGGCCAGCTACCATTTCAATAAATATTTAATAAGTAGACAAGAAAACCAAGAAAGCTTCACAGCTTGAGATTTTCAGGTACTACATGCACAATGTTGAATTTATCTACTGGAAAGCATACGGACACTGTATCCAGAATGCAGAGCATGAGCAGCACAGGACAGGTACAGCACACTGATCTGAGTACCATTAAAACAGTGCCAGGATTAAAACAGTAATGCTGGTTCACAGAGCAAAATGTTCTTTTTAGACCAGGCAAGAAGCTGGAGTGGGGACCTGCGATCACCATGGACTTCAGGGGCGTCCCACTGTCACCAGGAACATGCTGGAAGAGTTCCACTGCTTCCTCCACTCCCAAAATGCCCTCTCACTCCCTCACACCTTTTCTCCTAAGAAGATCATCTGACAGGTGCAGATAACTCTAACCATTCAAAGAAGCAGCATTTTCTATCCTAAGGGTAAAAAAATAATAAAAAAATTGCCTAGGAAGACTATGATTTTTTTCATCTGTAAGATGAATTCCAATTACTTCTATTCTCCTGTAAACCACTTGATCCTAAAGCAGCCCTTGAATTTAAAATCTCTCTACAGCTGGTTTGCTGGAAGCAGTATTTGTTTTCCCTGCCACCACTCTCTTCATCTCCTGGTGCAAGGTATTACTGATTATTTTAACTTCTCTTCTACAGAAGAGAAATGGATACACACAGACAAACAGCTGCAGTGAGCAGAAGAGGAAGAAGGCTTCATCTCTGAATTAGGGATTTGCATACTGGTTTTATCTGTAACACCCACTGCAGTACTTTATCCCAGACTCTCAGATCACAAAAGACAGAGCAGACAGTGACTCACTGCAATTTCGGTTCTGCATGTAGCACTTCACGTGGACCAGTCAATTCTGATTCTGCCAAACAGCCTTCACAGGCACTCAAAGGAAACCAGCTCCACTAAGAACGAGCTCCTATTCATGTGCTGCCTTCATGAGGAAAGCTCCAGAGATGGAAGGGAATTTAGTCAATGTTTCCCCTTTGTGCTGTAATGATTTAGGATTCAATTAATACAACACGGGGAGGCACTAATTCCGAAACACCTGCCTTCGTGATAACTGGATTAAGACCTCCAAACTTGCTGCACTCCTACCAGTGCCAGCCTGCCAAATGACAGCAGTTGTCAATATCGACCAACTGGAGGCTGGGTTTTCTGCTAAATCCTAGAGCACTCTTGAAAGAGGATTCCCCACGAAACAGGAAGGGGAAAAAAATAGAAGAAACACCCCACTCGACAGTTCTGAATTTATTTAGGCAGAAGTCACAGCTCCTCCCCTGCATGCTTTGAAGGCTCCTATCAGATCCCTTCAAATCTCTCAAAGGGAAGAGATAAAACCAAATAAAGAGATAGGGCATCCTGAGAGACAGAGCTACTCCCTCACTGATCAATATACTCTGGGCTCTAGAGAGAACAGCTTCAAGAAAGATTTCGGGGCACAAGGCTGGCAGGGTGGGGAAGAGCAGGGCAGCTGGATGCACTGGGAGAAGAGCCAACAGGTTTGGGGCTTAGTGCAGAGCTTTTCTCCTCTCCTTGTCCCCCTCGAAACAGGGCTTTCTTCGGATTAGTTTGGGTAGCATGAAAAAAAGGTGCCTCAGAATTAAGACCATGCTGGTCTGAAATCTAAGGAGAAACTTTGGAGGCCGGTGCACCCGGCCAGTAATTAACAAAGTGAAACACTTTCTTACCTTTTCGACACCACAGGAACTATTTCAACCACACAAGGAGCTGAATTTTTTTTTTTTTTTTCCTTTACACCCCTTCATCACCCGGACCTATTGGAACCACACTTGAAAGCTGGATGGGGAGCGCTCAGTGATACATAACTTCCATTTTAGTGAAACAATCCATCTGCTCCATGTGACTCAGAGCCTGCTTTAAGAATGCAATACTGTTTAGGCCAACGGTTGCACCGCACAAAGTGTTTTGTTCACATGCATTCCTTTGGGATGACAGAGCCTATCCAACGGCCCTAATGGTTGGGGCCTGTGGTTTTTTTCCCTCATCCGCTGAATGCTGCAGTGACTAAGCTGACAAAAATTCCTAGCCAATTATAAACCCACTTAAAGAGACAGGCAACCCCCCTGCAACCTTCCCTTGCTATCCTATACGGGAAGTTTCTATACATAGAAAAACATCTCCTCCTCCCAAGGCCTGCGTCGATATAAAAGACTTTCTCTGCGCGCCCAACACTTCAAACATGCTTCCTAAATGGCATCATTTCCCAAAACTATAACCTTTAATCATCCATCTATATCCCTTGCACACCAACTGGAAAAAATAAAAATAAATAAGAAAAAAAAAAAAAAAACAATTAAGACAAATTGACCCCATAATTGATTGAAAAGTTAGAGCAGACATTAATGGGGGAAGATGAGCGTGCTGGGGAGAGATGAGCCTGGACAGCAAAGGAGCACTGGTTATTAAGGAGGGAAAAATTAAGTGCCTATAAACCCAGTATGTTGCACCTCGGAAAAAACACATCAAGAGGGTCAAAATCGGTATACAAAGTAGAAGTTTGATCCACCTCAGAGCATAAGCTGAACTTTAACTAGCAACAACTGAGAACTTCTGAGTTTCCCCTCAAATCCCTCCAGCAAACCAATTCCAAAAAAAACACACACACCTTTCCCAAGAGTCATGTGCTGAATTCATCCTCGCCTACACTGTCAAGGGCTACACAAATACATTTAATAACTAGCCCAGGCACACAGAACTGTGCTTTGGGCAGGTGACTACACGTTCACTTTGCCCAGCAAGATACAGTACACAAGAAAAAAAAAAAAAAAAGAAACTGAGAGAATGGCACATGGTTTCCAGCTTTAAAAAGCCAGGCTCTGGGGCACCTCAGACTCTCCCCATTTTATGGCGGGCAAACTCGTTGCTAAATCATTTTTAGCGCTCGGCTGATAGCACATGCACATTCCATTCCCGACGCTCTAAAGGAGGGGGAGGAAGAGACAGTCGACAACTGAACCAGGCTGAGCTCACCTCAGAAGGAAAAAGGCAATTCAACCATCTGTATTAACATATTATTATCCGAGCATCTTTTTATTAGAAGTTAATTCTCAGAGTCATAGACAGACTTGAAAAGGAAATCCCACTATTAGTGGGAAAGAAGGCTAAACAAAGGCCGCTTCAGGACTGTTAAACGCTGAAAAACTTGTTTGTCACATAAAAACGATTTATGAAAATGCTTAAGGACAATTAATTCCTACAGTCACGTGTGTTTGGGGAAAGAAAAATAGGAAAACAGCTTCTCCTATTCAAAATTTTTAGAGAACATGATTCCTACCCCGGATTGAGCCTAGATTTCCCTTTCCTTCAGCTCATTTCAAATTTAATTGCAGATCAGTCATCATAAAAGATGCATTTCTATACATTCCATGAAAATGGGACAACTGGACAGGTGGAGGACAGATCGCTTTAGGGCCCCCCACCAAGATAAGAAGACTTGAGTGAACAGCCCAAGTCCACCTCTTGTCTGACATCCATACAAGCATTACCTGTCAAAACTGAAATCCCTGGGAAAACTCACAACCCACCCACTCCAAGCTGGACTCATTGCACAGCTAAGAACCGCAGAGAACTGCAGAAAATGCTAAGCCAGCCTGAGTTTGCCTTGTCCCTGTGACATCTGCAAGAACACAGCAAAAACACAGCTTTCTTTTAGTTTTACACTTGACATTTCCCTGACATTTTCCCTATAACACTGCTAGCTATTCCCAGCTCCCAGTTGTTTTGCAAATTCATCATAAAATTAAAGCCTTACATTACATCTAATTAACTATCCAATACAATTGTCTATTCTATTAACAAACATTTGTCTAACATATATATCAATGGGGCCTGGAAATCCATGTTAAGCTCATTAATGAAAGTCTTGGTTCAAGTTTAGATTTCTATTTAATTGCATAGATTTAACGTGGCACTGCTGCATAGGAAAGTAAACAAAAAAAATTCCCTAAACAGGGCATCACTCTCAGTCTGCTCCAGGATGAAAACAAATCGTTAAGAAAAGCAAAGTGTTGTGAGGAAAACCAAAAGCATTCTGTTTGCAGCCCTAGCTAGCCCCAGATTATCAAATTTCTGAAACATCACTAACACACAGTACCTCTAATTGAGGATGTGACTGAAGTTTCAAAAGCTTTAAACTTTTATTTTTCTTATTTTAAGTTCAAAACAAATAAACATCATCTTAGAAATCCGCGTTGAATGTGATCACAGCCATCATTTCCCTCTCCCCCTGTGCTCCACAGCCTCAGGCCCCTTGGGCTGCGGAGTAAATTCCCTTCTTCCATGAGCTTCCACATAATGTGAGGTTAGATCAGGACTTCCTTTCAAGCACTCCCTGGTAGAAGGTTGTCAGGCACACAGTGTGCAATCTGGTGATGCTTTTGTATCCTCCTGTAAGGAAGAACTGGCACTCTTTTCTTCCCCAGCCCTTACCACACAGCATCAGAGAAACTGAACTGAGGAAAGAACACACACACAACCCAGAAAACCAAGGAATTACTATTTCCTATTGGTGACCTCGCAACTGCATTTCTGCAGTTTTTTTTCTGATGGTGAAACAGTTTCTTGGCACAAGAGAATTCAAGTTAAGCCATTAGAATGGTCTCTATGTAAAACAGAATTTGTATTACTCAGAGTAACTGGGCACATGCATTTAATCACCCCACCACGTAAAAGGAATTTAGTGCCACTGAAATCATGGCCTCATTGACTGTCTCACTCCACAACACATGGATTACCCCTTCCTATCATCTCAAACAACACCAGGAAAAATCAATTTCTCCAATAGCATGGATGGCCACTAAAATGTGGCTACACATCACCTGGTGACTATAAACACACCCCTGGACTGACAAAGATAAAGCAAGTTGCAACAAGTGTAAAATGCGATGTCTTCAGAGGATGAAAGTGTGTGTGCCTGTGTGAGTAGAAAAGACACTATTACAGAGTGTCTTCAAAAACTTCAAACTTTTTTCATTCTTTATTCCTAAATGTGGGGGAAAGTTCTAAATCTTTTCAAAGTATTTTTAAAAGTTCATTGTTTTCTTTTTTTGTTGTTGTTTTGGAACACGTAGAAAAGCAGCGGACTGGGCTCACTGCATCATCTTTTCATACTGGAAAATGAAACTCCCATATTTAAAGACCTCTCAAAACAAACAGTCCTCTACAAATCTTTGTGCCAAAAGAAACCAGGAAGCCACGATGAGTACTTACCATTATCACATAGTTTTTGGTGGCTAGTGCAGGCTGCAAGATTCTTCCCAGGTTATGCCATTTTATAATAGAACAAAGAAAAATGGCAAGTATACATTTGTTTAATTTTAGCCCTTTTCTCAGAATATAAACCACTGCTACAGTAATTAACTGCAGATTGGCCTAAACTGCTCTGCGGCCATTCCAGCTTACTAATTAAATATGCTCTCACAGCCATAATAAAAATTCTGGGAAACCTCTGGCTGGAGAGCAAAACTTCTCAGGAGGGGAGCGAAAGTCAGCAAAAAACTTCATTCAGAAAGAAAACACAAATTTTTTTAAACGTATTCCAGATTTTTCTAACTCAGTGATACCAAGTTTTACAGTTATTATCTTTTTGTCTGTTTCAGAAAATGTTTATTTGCTGAAACAAATTTCCTTTCAGAAAATGTTTATTTGCTGGAGAGGTCACATACCAACCAAATACAATCAACAAACAACCTGTCCATTTCAAAATATGGTCAGGTTTATATGATACTTCGTTTTTTTTAAACCAACAAAGGTAGGATTAGTGTTACACAGACCAGCTAATTTGCTAGCTGAAAGAGTAAAACTTAAAGCATGTTGTCCTCTGCTGACATGCATAATATCTACTATATTTCAGTGTTTAAGGAAAAAAAAAGGCAGCAGCAAACGGGAAAAAAAAAAAAGGATGCAAACATAATTTTAAGCAAAATAATAATTTGATTCATCATCTCTGGCTCCCACCTTCTTCCCCTCTCTTGCTGCCTACACAGTCCACGTATGTTCAGTGTTTCTAAAGGACAGGGGAATAGAGTGAATTCTCCTCAGAGAGGGGAAGACAAGGAGAGAAGGGGAGGGGGGAAGTGCCTCACATGGTTTTCAGCACTACTCTGCTGAATCAACAGGGAGCAGATTCCCAGCTGGTGCACGCTGTAAGCACTGCACAAGTCAATGGAGCCATGTCAAACGACACCACTCAACTGCATTATCTTCTGAGCTCCGTGTAAACAAACAGGAGCAGATTCCGAATATTTGTGAGAACACATCATGTTACTGTCTCCATATGTTTAAACATTTTAGTAGAAGGCACATATGGACCACTCTTCCCACTCACTGTCATTCTCTCCCTCCTGCTCCTCATACACCGTATCTTCTCGGGCCATTGTCAAACCAATTCAAAAATGAATAAGGATACATTTTCATTAAAAACATTTTGTGCTTAGCAGCCATCTGCTTCTTTGGCCTCCAAATCCTCACATGCCTTTTCCATGGTCCTCAGTTTCACACATCCAGAAGCTCAAAGTTTTCTCCTGTTGTATCGTGCAGTGAGGTCTACATGAGCTATTGTTTCATGTCAAATTCACCTCTTTTGAACGAAATACTTAATGCTTACAGCCCTAATCCACGTCCTCTCTACCATGTCAGCTTACACATCCCTTTTTTAATGCCTAAACTCTAATCTTAGAGCTCCTTCACGCACTTCAGATACTCCCCATCATTGTTTTTATGGGAAGTGTGGCTATTCCACCCTCTTTGGGAAATTATGGGAGCTCTAATTTGCTTTCTCACACTGGGGGGGACCAGACTGTGCTCTCATCCTGTCCCACAGAAGCAGCAGCTGAAGCCAGCACCCCTTTCCTTACAGACACAACAGCCCATCTCCCCCATAACCAGACCCCTTGTCTTTTCTCTGAGTAGGAAAAGTTCCAGCAAGTATTTGACACCGAGCATCTCCAGCTAAACTGAGGGAAAGAAGACAAATAATTAGGATAGGGAAAAAACCCCAACAGGGCACCATAGGTCTTATATACAGATCACTGCTGGTTTTGCTATTACTTTCCCAAATAGTTTGCCCAGTTCATTTCTTATGGCTCTAGCAGTAGCAAAAGTGTTTTAGGAAGCATTAGCTGGACTTGCTTGAAAAAGAACACGAAGGTTATGGTAAGCAAGGGATCCTGAACTTCCAGGCAGGCTTTCAAGGGTGTAATTTACATTTGGTTTCTGCAGGCTTGGAAAGGCCTAGTGACTAAGGCAGTAGACCTCAAAATTTAATCATCAGCAAGAGGAATACGGAAAACAGCCCCAGTTTTCTTTATAGCAGACCACTGGACAGGCAGAGCTAGTGTGTCCTCAGACACAAGTCTTGCAAGGGGTACAGCAGGAACAGTTTTTCTGGTTCTCACATCAGTTGCTGAGCGAGATGCAGGCAGCTTCCATAAACCTTTCCAGCAGTCACAACTGCCAGAAAAAAAGAAAAACATAAAAGGCCATCGTCTCATTTGTATGTCTGGACGCTCAGTTTTTATCTTTTCTATCTCTACATGTGCCCCAAAGCACTGATGCAAACAAACAACTTCAGTACTCTCCTTTTATCTTGAGGGATTCTTCTATGTGGACCTGCAACCCCAGTGAGGCACAGCTGGCATTTAATCCACCAACATAAAAGTAGGTGCAAGTCGGAGAGAAGAGAGAGTGCCAAGCCCAACACAACACGCTGCAGCTCCAAAGAGAGCAAACTAGTATTGCTGCTGCCTTGGGGCACTCGAAGGTAAAGGAATGTACACTACACAGAAACCAGGGCAACCAAGCTGGCAGGAGAGCTGCTGACGCTTTACACTGAACCTTAAAAATACCCAGAAAAATGGAAAAGTTACAGCTTCTTTGTAGAAATCTCTTCTATAGAAACGTCCATGGATTATTCTAAGTCAGACACAGCATATCCTTCCCTCCATCCTCTCTCAGCATTGTTCCTGCACAAGTTACACTGAAGGAAGCACAAGCTTCTTCCTTTGTTTGTGAGCAAGAAAAGAAGGAAAAAAACAACTTCCACTCAACGGCAAAATTAAACAGAAGCCAGGCTACTTAAAGTACCAAGTGTTCCCACACACCATTTACCCACCAACCTCAGATCTTTCAGTGTAAAACCTAAACAAGGACAAGAAAGATTTAATACACACTCCTCCACAGAGCCAGAGCAAAGAAAAATAAAAAGGCACAAAGGAACCCTGGATGATGGAGAGCATTTTCAGCTTAACATTACTGTGACGCACAAGGAGAATGTCAGGGTTAAATTAGATACTGCACTAGAAAAATATTCCCTGGAAAATAACATAGGTGTCGTATCTCGACCAGTAGGAAAATGCCAACTGAAACACTCAGTAACTGAAAAGTCCCTCCTTCTATTCTTTTTCACATCTTGTGTGATTTTGTACTGCAAGAGTCCTCTCCTGATCAGGAGTTCATTGCCAAAGTGCTCGAGCAATCTAGCAGGGGAGACAAAAAGCTTCTTCTGGAACAACTGCACTTTTATACCTCCCTTGTTTTTCTTCAGAGTGGGAGTACTTTGGGGTTGTTTTCTTTTTAGATGAATGGCATGTAAATTATAAGCCATCTTCCTCAAAGTCCGTGGCTTATCACAACAAACAGATTAGAACAGGTCCAAATTTCTCACTCTTTTTACTGATTAGAATTTGATCATTTCTTTGTATGCTGTACATCCCTAAGATACTCTAAACCAAACTGGTTTTCCACACTGTAATGCTCTTAACAAGCCTTTCAAGGCTCTTTTCCAATACTTGCTTTCTTCTTCACAATCTCCCATGAAAGGAGATGAAAGCATATATGGAAAAAAAAACCATTACCTACACCCTTGCCTTCAAATTCCGGCTATCACAGTCTAACTATGACCTCATTTTATTTAAACAAACTTCTTCTCATGTGTACTTGGGATCCAAATTATTTCAACAGTCCCTTAGATGCCAAAAAAGTTTTTTTGCACGTTACTTTTGTCTCCTCCAAATAGGCAAAGCACACAACAGAAAGCAAGTAGGTCGTTATAACTCATTAAATACACTCTCGTTACATCCATTCAAACTGCTGAGGGCAATGAGGTTGCACAGGAGTCACCTTGGTCACCCTCTGTAGACAACAGAGTTACACTCTGTTAATGAAGACATAAATTTGGCCTGCAGGACTCCTAGCAACACTCCCCTCGCCCTGGGCAAAGCACAAAGTCTCCCAGTAACAGGCTGAGGGGGTTTCTTTGCTTTGTTTAAAAAACGAACCTTATTTCCTGTAAGTATTGATAAAAGCACATACTCTAAATGCCTTTTTGCAGAGGTATTTTTGGCATGTGTTGACTGAAACTGCCCCACGATCTACTTTAATTGCAGTTCTAATTGAACAGAAGGGCTCCACAAGCAACTGCCAAGCCACTTTAGAAAAACACAGCATCCCCAGACGAAGGTAACCTGACTATAGTCCTGATTTCTCTCACACCGGGGTGTTTCCTATCATTATGGCAGCTTTGGTCAAGACTACCTGTGGAATTTAGGACTGTTCCTCCCAGTGACGACTGTTTTTAATTAAGCCCTGCTGATACTTCGGGGCTCAGCTTTCGTAGAGTTACAGGATGAACTCAAAAAGCCTGCCATGTAATCATGTTACCTGAGTAAACTACGTGTTTGTTTACTCTATTTTTAAAAAGTGAGAAGAGATCAGGTTTTGTTTTTGCTAATACTTGCTATCAGAAATACATAAACCTACTGGATAAGAACAAAACACGCAACAGTAACTTCACTGGGAGTCAAGATATTCATGGGCTCCTTGACTCTACAGACTGTACTGTGAAAATTAATGTCAGTAAACAAGTCCTTACGTACAGGATTTACCATTACAGGAATGTCTGGAGGAGCATGCCAAGAGAAGCAAAAAACAAAGTCCAGTTAACAGCCTCAGCACGGCAATAGCTCTGGTACACACGGAATGTCACTTCAGCAGGAGGAGATGGCACTCAGTGGCCACCTCCTGCCGATGTCCTCGAGGGAGGTAAAGCTGCCTCCAGCTCTGCTACAACGGCACTGCTTCCATACTTACACTTTCCACCTTTTCCATGAGGAAGTTACACAGGGAGTTTGTTTTACAGATGCTGAATTGTTGTTTCCTCTTTTTTTTTTTTTAAATTTAAGTGAAACAAACCTTTACTGACTGGGGAAGAATCTATTTGTGTGGCAACCGGGTAACTCATGTAAACTACACACAACTAGAATAAAAGTTTCAGTTGCTGAAGAGCTTAAAATAAAACCACAAAACTAAATGTTTACTTCCAAAAGAGGTAACACAAACAGGATATCTACTCCAATCTTACTTTTCTGGCAGTGGTTGGTGGTCCAGCAGCGGTAGTTGTACTCATTGTTAATAGATGTCTTCTCACACAATGGCTTCTCTTCCATTGTTCCTGGACACAAGTCCCCACATTCCTTTGGAGGTTTATTCCCAACGATGTAGTTATTGGACACTGCATCCAGGATGAGAGACCAGTCCACCGTGGAGAGGTAACACAGGTCAGAGTTCTTCTCGATCCGGATGGCCCCGCGGGTGATGTTCCTCAGGTTGTGGAGCCCAATCTCTTTGAGATTTGTCATTTCAAAGATAACCAAGGCATAGTTGTAGAAGAGGTTCCTGCCACGAATGACGGTGAGGTTGGGGAAGAGATCACTGAGGCTTTCCAAGCCTGCCACACGGAACAGCAGCAAATAGTCAGTGATGACAGTGAGCTTTGGGAAGCGGAAGTTGCGGTAATCCTCTGCTTTGGAGATGAGCAGGATCTGCAGGAAACCCTCGATCACCGTGCAGTTCTCCAGACGCTTCAGCTCGTGGATATCATTGCGAATGTCGACATTTGGCCCGCAAACTGAAAAGGAAAAGGAGGAAGAAAAGTTAGTAAATAAGGCATTCCTAAGCCTTTTGAAACTGGAACGCAAGAAGGATATTCTGACGGCCGAAAAGGTTTTAACTTTTAATTAGGTTGCAGTTAAAATAGAAAATGAGTGCTTGGTTTACACCTACATGGAATCTTCATTTCATTTAACCTATCACGCTAAGGACGACCAGGAGCAGCATGGGGATGGCAGCTCTCCCTGTGCTCTGCAGCACACAGAGAAATGTTGATTTATTACTGCTAATGACAAGAGCTGCATTACACTGAGGACTACAAAGATAAACCAAATGCATTTGCACACCCTGCTTCAAATTAGATCATGAATGTGCGTCCAGAGCAGGGCTTGAGCCACACCACTTCAAATCAGTCAGGTAAAACAGAAAGTGATCCACCGGTCATTACATTATTAATTCACTCCCCATTCCGCTTAAGACACATGCACACAAAGAAGGCATTTCCCGGAAAATTACAACTTAGGCCTCAAATCACTCTTTCTTTCCAGGGAGACGGGCCAAACAAGCCCTATTTCTTGGAATACTAGTCTTGTAGTAGGTCAGCAACAACACTAAATCCACGGAAAGCTGGTCAGCACTTCCTGCGCTGTGACTGGGAAGAAAACAAAGTGCTCGGACTCACAGAGCTTGAATTCCTGTTTGCATGTTCCAGTAAACCAAGTTTCACTAATTTTGGCACCAAGATATAAAAAAGTCTCTTGAGTTCTAAGAAACACAGGATAAATTTATTTACAAGAACATCACACTAAAGAATCTTTCCTTGAAAACAGCCGATTGAACTCTACAAACTCCCAAGAAAACAATGACCAAAAGGATTATTCCCTAATAAATCTATGTATTAAGTCTTCCCATATTAGAGACATGTCACAATAACAATGTTAAAGGGGCTGGAAGACATGTGTGTTAATAATGTAATATTTAGACACATACAATCCACTTGGATGTAAAACAAAGAACTACAGAGTGTAGAGAGCTGTTGTTCTTCAAAAGCCTCAGAGCTGGTCTTCTTTGGAAAACATGGAAAAAAGATTCCCCGTTAGAGATACTAAGTTGCTTGTAAGCAAACAAAGCAAAATGCCTATTTATTTAGGCAACCCAAAACTCAAATAAACCCCAAGCAATTCAATTTTGTGGAAAGGTTCTCTTTTAATGCATGCTAGGCTTAATTATTTTAAGAACATCTTTTCCTCAGACAAGGGAAAGGTCTAAACAAGCACTGGAGCCAAAAAACTTAAATTCTAACCCAGACAAATTGTCCAGAGATTCAGAAATTGCACTGACAATAGAAAGCAGTCCTTCCATCCCACAACACTTATCTAAGGCTAATAACTTAAGCTAACAAAGGATCCAGAGCATGAGCATGCTAAAACCACAGCAACTCTAATACCCAACAAGGACTTAAAGACTTCTAAGTCTTATAAAGACTAAAAGACTTTCTGGTTAGACAGACAGCATAAAAAAATAAAATAGGGCGAGATCTTTGTTAGGAAACAGATGTTTCTACACAAACTATTACCTAATCTTCCTTCTGTAAAGATTCAGGCTGAAAGCGAAGGCTATTAAATGGGACTTGCTGAACTGAAGTAGCTATGTGCAAGGAAGTTCATTCCCTAGACCTTCAAAAAAAATAATAAACACCAAGACTAATGTACCACCAGGAGCACTTAGTACTCATGAGCACTGAGACAGGAAATCCCCATTTTTTTTACATACAGGTTCCAGAAAAATTGGACTCTACTGCTGGAATATGTCAAGGCTTGAACTTCAGAAAAACATTAAAAAGGGTGAATGGGGTGGCACTACCTAGCTTTAGAAGCCAGATGGAAGAGGGAGAATGTTAAAGAACTCCAAAATAGTAGTTCTGGTAAGAGAGGCACTGGTTAGTGCAGAAGAAGTGAGGGGTTCTCCCCTGAATCTGTAGGAAAAACAACCTCAAGCCTTATTAAATTCCTTTAATGAGCTGGTACCTATGTCTTGCTTGCAACTTCAGAAATCATCTTCTAAAGCCACGAGCCCTCCATCCACCCTCTGCCCAAAGGGTATTTACACTCTGACAGTGGGCTTCTCTTGTTTCGAAAAAGCAAGTTAAAACACACAGAGTGTCCCTCATCAAACCCTTTGGGTTTCCATCTCTGCCTGTTGGCAGGCCAAGGTGAACAGTATGGCTCCTGCTATGGCAAAGCAAAGGAGTGGAATTTATTTTCCTGCCATAAAAGTTTAGAAAGCCTAACTGCTCCAAGCCCTTTATTTTGTTAAAGAAATAAAATTTGCACTTGCGCTGACATTTTGCAGGCAAGGTTCCAGAGTGATGGGTTTAAAAACAGCTGAGTTACAATACCCTAAAGAACAATTTGTAAGAGAAATGGCAGCAACCGTTAACTAAAGCATTATATATCTGTTCATGTCTCTGTTCGAGGCTGGGCTTTCAAAGTCATATTGCTTTTAGCTTTATGTTTGTTTCAGCTCCAAAGTTACTTAATTTTAGATATTTAATGCTTTTATAAATCAATGAAATTTCTAGAGCTTTATGGCAGAAGTATGCACTCACTTGCCTCAGTTATGAAACATCATCCCCTTAGTATGGAAAAGGATGAAGTCCAGTGGGGTCCCACACTGGAAATTGATCACAGATGAGTGGCTGTTGACAATTTTGATTTAGGAACTTATTAGTTCATCTAGTGAGTTATGTTTTGCAGAACTTTACACATATAACGAGAACTGCAGAGACACAAACGTGAAATAGGACAAGCATTGTGGGCCATCCTGACACTTGGAAAAATCAGTTCTCATTAAAGTAGATACTTTTTAAAAGAAATTTCTTTTTAAGTTCACACTGTTCACCAGAGTTAATTATACCACAATACATCATCTTTTTCTCACGTTTTTCTCGCTGCCCTGAAAAGGATTATATGAAAAATAAATTAATCAGAGCTCAAAGTCAACTCCAATTCCATCTGGCTGTGCTGTGTTTTCTTTGGATGCCATTTGAGAGAAAGCATATATGGACTTACAATACAAACTGGTCTGTCAGACACAATGAAGTGCACAAAAAATGCTCTTTAGAACATTTATACTCCATTTAACAGTTTTGGATACTCCAGTTTAAAGACATTTTTTTAATATGACTAGAATAAATTGCCTTTGTTTCATGTTCAATTCAAAATTGGAAATTAAGAGTTACGTATTTATTTTGCTCACTAACAGAACATAAAAATGCAACAGCTGTTTATTACCCTGCCCCACTGGTTCTGGGTAGATTATAAACACCCAGGATAACTACCAATAGTCAGATTCATGCTGTTTTCATTCAACTGCCTACAGATTTCCAAGCCTTTCCTTAAACTGCCGATCATTTATCAGACTCGGCCTAAACCAAGTACCTAATTCAGAGTCAGAAATTTGTTCTTTAAAGACAAATGTATTTATTTGTTTAAAAGGTAACTCTCCAATATGTTAAAATACTGAAGAGAAGCAACACATTCTTTACCTAGACAAACACAGACGCCTCCCTGGGAACAGCTCTTCAGTCCAGAAGTCTTGAGCTCTACCTGGTCTCCAACAGGAAGCCCACCCGTGCTCTTTTTTTCTGGGAGCATCCCATGGGCAAATTGCAGGGTATATAAACTTGTAAAGGCAATAGAAATACCCACTCCACGCCCCAGTCATCCAGACGACCTGCAGCCCATTCCTAGTCAGCAGAGGACAGATCCAAGCCTGCTCGTGTAACTGAGATGGGGTCAATGAACTACCAGGAAAAGTGATTGCACGTAACAGGTTCATACGACGAGAGTAATTAATGCTCCTTGATCTGGCAGAGCCTCCTGGCAAGTGTCCGTGTAAGTGGTGCCCTGGCTGGGAGCAGAGCTGGGGCTGTGAACACACACACACAGCACCACTGCTGAGGACAGGCTGGGCAGGCTCCAAACGAGCTGTGTCACAGGGTGCGGTGATCCAGCAGATTCCTCTCGACCTTAACTACGATTTGCCAAAGCTTACTGGGATCATTAAAACCATTCTGACATGCAGAGCTGCCTTGTCACCTTGAGCAACACCTGCTATCTCCTCGCCATCTATTTACAAACAGTCATTTACTTCACACAGCAGCTCTTCGTTCTTTTCCTACACCCGCCAGTTACTTCAGGTCACTGGTGACTCCTGAAAGGACTTGGTTGTCGCCCTTCAGTGTTTGGAAGGGACCCTTCCCTTCTTTCTGCAAAATCTCATGCTAGCACAGACAAAGCAGCTGAAGACTTTCTGTTCAACCTTCACCCTACACTACAACTTCTGCTCACTACACCACAGCCCAGCTGGACATAAATTCATCACAGTTAATTCACTATCCATACCAAGGTGTTCATGGGCAGCACTGACAGTTCACACATTCACTGGTTTTAGTAAGAGAAGGATTCATTTCCGAGAAGAAGAAATTTCATCATGATGTAGTTATAAGTTCTGTATTCCTCCAATTTGCTCCATTTAGAAGTTCTAAAGAAACATAACTACGTATGTTTTTCTTGAAAAAAACCACACTCCTCGACATTTTAAGCCTTGCCATTGACCCTTTACTTTTTTGGATGACATTAAAAGGCTGTAGTACACTGCACAGTCTCAATATCCTCTCAACTAGCCAGAAGTAAAAGATGGAGCAACCACCACTGTCTGGCTCTCTCAACACCAAAGGTCTCAGACAAAGCAGCACCAAGGCAGCTCTGAGTCACCAAGTCAATCCAGCACATCCCTTTCACAATCCTAAGGCCTTTTCAACACAAGTCTGCTCCAGCTGGGTCAGGCTTCCCCTAGCAACAGAGACTTATTCAGCATGAGCAGTCCTTCACATCTCTGGAACGAGAATGAGGATAGACAGCCTGCCATGAGCATCTCACCAGCAACCTCGATATCAACTCACACTCACCTTTTTCCTGATTCCTGATTTCCCTTTGTTTTCCCCCTTCTGACTTCACTTCTGTGAGAACTGTTTCCTTTACTTCACAGCAGAGATGCAAACTTAATCTTAAATGAGGATACCCTCACAGTTTCAGTTTTACAAAGAGCATCCCTTTGCACTGGTTGTAAAAAAAAGCACCTAAGGTGCAGAAATTGTTTTAATTCCACATTGCTTTCCTGTCCAGGGGTTGTAACATCCATTCTGAAGGCCAAGTCTGTGATCCACAAGGTTCCAAAGGGCTCTTTTCTAAGGGAGGGTATGAGGTTGCTCAACTTCTCATCTACCCTGAAATTCTGCACAGTTGGTAACAAGCACAGTGTGTTACCATCAGTGCTGGATGCATTCCCACACAAAGAAAGAACTACAAGGCTTAATACAAGAAGACAATTGTGGCTGGTTCTACTTTTAGAGAGTAGCTTGCTCACACCACCACAGCTCACTTTGCCAATAATGGCTTTTCTGAGCGCACTCCACTCCAAGGAGAAGTTGGCTTTCCCAGACAGCTACTGCTGCTCTCCGGTCAGCAGAGAGCTGATGTTATTGAGAGCAGAACATTGCTCTCTCCCAAACTGCTCCAATGAAAGAGGTCTGACCACATCACCCTTCAGTAATGTCAGCTCGGAGCTGTGGGTCTTTCTGGGAGATCAGCACATCTTCTGAACAGTGTTGTTATTTATTCCCAACAGAGCCACTTCCTTTTCATCGTGTTTTTTAGTTTTAATCTATGGCAGGTCCTCATAAAGAAAGAGTCCAAAACAGCTACTGAATGTGGCTGCAGTCCAGCTGCCCTCATCCCAGATTCCCAGCATGCAGCATCCCTTTTCAGGCAAGCATCTCCAGAGTTCCCATCCCTCTCTCACAACAACAAAACATGTTTATTGCCCTGGGTGGATTTAGATCTGTATAAGGTATCACGGGCTGCATATTGACATGTTTACTATCTACTGGATCAACTCAGTGGAGGGGTTGCCTGGCACATGTGAAAAAACCTTAGGGCTCTAAAAAATTCCTTGAAGACACTAAAAGGTTGAATCGTGTTAGGAAAAAGGAACTGAACTTGGGATAAAGCTAGTCACCAGGTTTATAAGGAGCCTCTATCCAACATGACTGTACTTGCTCAGAAGAAAAGCTGAGGGATGCATCAGAGAAAACAGAAGGAACAGTCTGAAAATGTGATGCCCATACAGACTACAAACAGGGGAAAGTACAACTTGGCCTTAATATCTCTCTTCATTCGTACTCCTAAGAGTTATTTTAAGGAAGCCATCAGGACTATCCTATAGCACCAACAAACCTTTTAGGTGTTATTCAGTCATTACTGAACAGAGAGTCACTGAGCCCATGGCCTGGGCCTAAGCCCTCTTTGTTCCTGTAGTTTCAGTAACGTGGAAGGCAAAGCTAGAAAGTCTGAGAAGGAACAGCTTAGCAACCACAATTTCCCTTCGAGCCCATGAAAAGTTTCAGTACAGTTGCACCATTTGCAGACGTAAGGAAAAAAAAATTACTACTGAAGTCTCAGGATTCTTTAATTGCATACTCTGCAAAGAAGAAATTAAATGTGGAGTTCACAGAAATCAGTGGTTGGAGAGATTGCTTATGACACTTTACATTAACACAGGATTCCACCACCCACTGAGCTCTTGGTTTTGCCTCCATAGTGACACTATGAATGAGATATATATTTTAGTGTCTTTAATGTACTTACACAACCTCCCACAAAATTTCTGTACTCTCTAAGCTCACCTATCCTGTATGTGTCACATCAATCACTAGATCTCTTCCCAGGGAAGCCAGCTTCTGTGTTACCTCTTGGGATGTCAGAACCAGTAACAAGGAGGGAACTAAATCTACATCACGATTCAAGCTGCTTCCCTACCCACTGAACTGTTTCTCTTCACTGAATGTGCTACATAAACCTCTTTACATTTACCAAGATTTTGTGAAGCTGCATCTCTCAGGGTGGGGAAGGGATAGATAAAAGGCACCCCACAACCCAGAAAATGTCAATCATTTTAAATTTTGCTAAGCAAGACCATAATTGAATTTCAACTTCTGTATTTCCAGAACTAGCACAAGGTTGCCACCTTTGGCTTTCAAAACATGAAAGGGAATACTCAAACCCAAACAAAACCCCACTGTTTCCATTTGAATGTAAGTCCTGAGAACATTCTTCATAACGTATCTAAGGCCAAGAAGAAGGGTTTGGTGTTTTTTTTTTTTCCATTTAATTACAAGTTACGCTTTGGAGGACAAAGTCAGACCACTACCATCTTCAAAACACTCACGGGACTGGAGATTATATTGCAATGTAGCTTGTAATTTCTGAGAAACATAGTATATTATCATTAATTTACCTCATGCTACTCATCACTCCTATCAACCTTTTACAGAATTATTTTCACCCAGATTTGGAAGGAAAAAGTGGTGTCACAAGAGGCTGATCAAATTTGGTGCAAATACTTTAAAAGGCATCTAGATTCCCCTTCTCCACACACATTCTCCCTGTCTCCCACAGCCCTTAGAAAAATACACACATCCTACTGTAATTTTCTCTTCTGCCACTCTACTAACTATATATTCCAAATCCAAGGGCCACTGTGTTACCACACTGACCAGAACAAAACATTCACAAAAATAACACACAAAAGGGCTACAACCCACATCACAAACTAAAACTGTCCCTGCCTTTTTGCTCTTGCAATTTTCAGCTGTCATTGGCTAAAGATATCTCTGGCATTGTTGCTTTCCATGAACTTCCTCCAACTTCCCCATAAGTTTACACAAATAAAATTTCAGAATAAATCACTTTTTTGTCCGTCATCTCTCTTTCTCTCTGCCAGCATTTTACTTTGAGTATCAACAGGAACAGCAGCTTAGCAAAAATGGAGCCAACAAAATGAACTGAATCCCTTTAATAACACTGATTGATGCCTTCTCTACACAGCTCACCAGAGCAAGGAGGTCTAGAATTAGCCCAGCTCACGTGAAAGCATCCTCATGACAAGTCATCCCCAAATTAATCCTCTCTGACCAAGACTGCTCTGATACACCACATCCCTCAGGGGTTCCTGTGAAGCCACATCCATTACCTCCTGCTGCTGAAATAGCACATCAGTGGCTCGGCTGGCACGGATTCCTGCTCATCCTCGTGGGTGCACAGGGCAGGAATGGGAGGAGGATAACATCCAGCCCAGAACCCCCAGCTAGCAAAGCCAGGGCAAGAAGCACCAGACTTTTATCCCTGATCTGTACCGCCCGGCTTATGGGCAATGCCTGTAAGATTCTCTGCCAAAGAAGAAGAAAAGAAGAGCTAAGTCGAAGATGAACCTCACCTGCAAATTCCCCACCCATTAACATCCCGTAGGTGTCAAACACTGAAAGCCTCTGTTTGAACCTTAGCGTGGCTGGCGCTGAACACTCTAACCTCCAGCAAGCTGCCCCTGTGCATTTACAGGCAAGGGAAAGCTGTTTAGAAGCACCAGCTAAATGCAACTCCAGGATAATTCCCTGCAACACCACAGAGTCACAGCCTGGTCCAGTTTGTGAGAAAATTGTCAAACAACAAAAAAAGCTGCAGAAGAAAGCAGGTAGTGCCTAAATCACTAAAGATGAGCCCCCTCCTGACAGGAGACAGACTTCAAACCTCTGCACTTTTTCTTACCTCACACTGTAACTTCCCTGACAGCGCCACAAAACGAGCACGTGCCATTCTACACAAAATGTGTAACATACAACTGAGTAGGTGGCACATTATGATCAGTAACTATGAGAGTAAGGCATTTTTTTAATGGTGCTAATAATGTTTAAACCCAATGCCAGCAGCTTCAGTCTAATGCCTGCTAAAGCAAAAAATGGAAGACTGAAATTACAAGCTGTTTATAACACTGAATTTATGTTTCACAATCTGTGATGACAATAGAGCTTAGCAAAAATTGTCTCTCCTGGGGACTGTTCTTTCCACCTTTAAAAAAAAAAGTTGCATGGATGATTTTATTTATTTGTTTTTGAAACAGTTGTCTGCACATCCAAGTGACTCAGCACTTGGCTGACAGAAACCTATGGGATATACACTTAGGTAGCTGGGATAAGCAGCCAAATTCTTCCAGAATGGAAATTCATCATGTGGCTGGGCTCAGCAACTCACACTTAGGAAGACTTTACCATGCTCTTAGCTGCCTGCCACCCTGCAGTCATCTAGGAAAGCTGTCACTCTTTAAAAGCTTTTGGGGAATTTTTCTAGCATTATTATTTTCCAGAAATGGCTGGCTAATCAGGCCAGATCATTCAGGCTTCATTAGAAGCCAACTGACAAAACAGTATCATAACATACAATTGCATCCATAATGGTCAGCAAAGGATTTAATAGTGAGTCATAACCCACAGAAAAATTACAAGTCTGATGCAATTACTCTTAACAATATGCAACACAGGGCCCTACTATGCTGTGCTAACCAGCTCTTAAGCAATCAAACACAGAAATCCCACATTCTCTGGCCTTCCACAGCAATGTTTCTGTTTTAAGAAACTGAACGGAGACTTCCATTAGTCCTGTATTTCCACCAAAATAGAAAATTAACATGGTGTTAAAAAATAAATAATTATCTAACTGAACAGAAAAAAAAGTTAATGCTATCAGACTTCATTTAACAGAACAGGGAGCTCTCCCACCCCTCCCTTCACATGGCAGCTACACAGCTTAAAAATCACATAGGTCATGCTGTAACCTGCTCTCTCAAGGCAGTTAAAATATGACCAACTTGCAATCCCCAAAAAGGGCTTTAAAGGTATTAAATTACATACATGCAGGTGCTGTGGGGCTTTCCAGCCATGAGCTAACTAGATTGAAAAAAGAACCTTCCTCTCCAAATGCAAGGTAGAACATGTGGGCTGGCACCAGAGACAAGGTAACGTAGTTCAGGCCTTATCAACCAAAAACACTTGCACCAGAACACAGTTTAAGGCAAATGTAAACCAAAGGAGCTATACCAGGAGGAGTTCTTATGTGAACTCACTTTCCTGATGAATTGGATGCTTCTGCCTCACTTTTAGCATCACAAACACAGCTCAACCGAGGGAAGTGTCCTTTGTACCACAAGGGCAGCATTCACACGGTATTAATTGTCTCAGAGGCATCACAGCACAATAACCATGGAAAAAGAGAACCAAACACCTCTGTGATACCGCTCAAGGTGAGTCTCTCCTCAAACAAAACATCCTTAATGCACACAGGTGAGAAGCTACCAGATAAACAGAGTTAAGCATGGGAAAGCAGAGCTCTTTATGCACAGTCAACCATTGGAACTCCAGGAGTTTCATTTCTTTGAAAATACAAGGAAAGCTTGAGTATAGGATTTTCAACATATCTGTGCAGATGTTCTCATCAGCAATTGATAGAACCTTACTGTAAAACAGTAAAAATAAAAAATAAAATAATCTAAATATATACAGCTTGTTAAAAAGAGAAGAGCCAACTTCCAGCCGCCTTCCACACTTATATTCAAGGTGACATTTCAGCCCATTAATGTCTATTTTACATTTACATACTGCCCAAGATACTGGATTTTCATCCTCACAGACAGTTTTTAGACACTGCCTAGAAGCACTGTGGGTGATGCACGATGCTGCAGTTCTGGTGAGCAGAACAGGGGATTTAACCAGCCAGGCTCTGCAGAGTTCTATTGCTTGGCAACTGCAATTCCTGTCACCACATCCACTTCTAGCAGAAGAGCACTGGAACGGCAGAGCAAACAGGAGAATAACTATTCACCCTTTGGTAGGTGCTTCTGGAGAGCCTGGGGTGCAACAGGTTACCCTGATGCATTTCTAACAAACTCCCCATTGGGAAAGCAGTGGCTCCAAGAGGGAGAGACAAATAAATCCATGGCACCTTTCATTCAGCAGCTCCACATCAGGGATTACCTACTCCACGCCCCTTCTCAGCCAAAACTGGGGGGAAGAGTGTTGCAAGAAGGGTGTTGCAAGACTCTGGGGGGAAGAGGATGAAGGAAGTACCAGGAGATGGGACTAGGACAAATCAAGCAGCAATATCAAACCTGGATGCTGCTCTAGACACTCCCAGCTCCAGGAATCTCCCCTCACTGGGATCTGCAGCAGAGATTTATTCCACAAGGTAAATCAAGGCAAGACCAAGATGGAGAGCTCAGTCCCCATCACTGGTTTTACCCTTTACCTTGTACACGCACCCCTCTCCTACCTAAAGGCAGAAATGAAGAACAAACACTTAACCTGACTGTAGCCAGATCCCTGGTACTGTTTCACTATTTGCTTTGGTCATGAAGAAGAAAACATAAGAAATTAGAAGAAATTTGAGTCAGAAAAGATGGTCAACATCAAGGAGAGAAAAACAACCAAGTGGAAGTTTTGCTTTGTTTTTATAGTGGGTATCTACAGAGAGATGTACACAGAACAAGATCTTAATTCAGGCACACAACTTTAAAATCACCTTTAAAATTAGCTTGTTGCATTCACCAGGAAAAGTGGATATTAACATGCTTTTCTAGGTTTAACCTGAAATGATTCTTGAAATGCACGACTGTTGGAAAGATTACTATCTTAAAAGATCTCATCCTCTCAAAAATCAATTTTCATCTTAGGCAGGGGGGACACGATACACTAGAATTTTTTAGACTTAAATATTCTTAACTGCGGTAGAACCGAACCGCTATGACCTGGTTGAAGGAATTAAAATAAAAATATCCTCCCTGGAGGAACTATGGAGTTCCCTGGACGACTGCTGTCAAAAGGTGGTTTAGCACTAGAACACCTGGAACCTCAGCCTGTGAGCAGGTGTGTTTCTTCAGCAAATTATTAACAAATGTATACTACTTAATATTTAAATTATTACAGAGAATATATTGATAATTAACCTATGATAAGAAATCTTTCCTTAGAGAACTTAGATTAAAAATTGAATAGTGAACTTTATCCACTGCAACAAATAAAAGGAGGAACTAGACAAAGGGAAGCAAGAGAAACCACAAGAACCCTGTAATACGCCCCTAAATATATAAACCTAAGTGACATATCCTTTAGTTTCATTGCATTCAGAAACCCTTTTATCATGGTAACAATACAGACACTTTACATTCTGCAAGATAGACAAAAAATATTAGCTGATCTCAATAGCTTCCGTCTCTCAAACAGAGGGACCATCCAAAAAAATAATTCCGAACATCTCCTGATGAGAAGGAAACCGACACACAGGCAGAAGCTGCTCACAAGGCGTTACAGTTAGGCTACATGCTTGCATCAAAGCAAGCACAGGCCCAGACTACATTCAAAAACGTTTTGGTGAGACTGTTTCCTTCAGACACAAGGAAGCTTTCTCCAAGCTCTGAAATCCCACAACTAATTATAGCACCCCACATCCTTCCCCACCATCATCAACAGCAAAACCAGCTGCCAATCTGGGAGGTAGAAGAAGGATCTAATCTCCACTGTGCCACTCCAGCCACCCCCAAAAAAGCCATTCTTCTGCCTGTAGTTACGATCTGCCTGCCCAAACAACGTGAAGTCCCATCAGCCAAGCAGCCGCTGCCAACACAAACTACGCCGCCGGGGCGGGCGCTCGGTGGCACAGCCGCGCTGGGTAACAGCGCCACATCCACGTCCGAGCACAAAGCTCCAAAGCAAGCCAGAGAAGGAAAAACATAAAGTAAGAGAAAGGGAAAAAAGCACAGGTAAAAAGGATTTGGACAAGAAGGCCCTCCTTTCCAGCTGCCAGCTTGCAGGTGAACTGGTGCGGGAGCAGAGGTGACGGACAGCCTTCGGCCTCGCTCCGCCGTTGTGAAAGAAAACCGCGGTATTTGTGCAAGGCTAGTTGGTTCCATGTTAAGAAAACACATCTGAGCCGACAGTGCTTTGCTTTACCACATGCCAGCTTCATTCAGCTTCAGAGTCAGAAACCAGGACTCCTTATTGCCTGCACAGTTAACCAGCAATTTAGGACACAGACAAAGTCCTGAACTCAGAACCGCCCCCTGATCTGTGAAAGGGCCACACTGCCTTTAACAGAAAACTTCCTAGTCCGCTTTGGAAAACAAGAGTGCTCAAAGAAGGAGGTCCCTAAGTGACAGGAATGACTGTGCTGGGTAACACTCTGTAAAGATGCGTACAATGGAACAGATAAAAACAAAGAAATTCAAAGAAAGAGACCGGGAAGCAATCTTTGTTTTGGTGTCAATCCGTGCACAACCATGCCGAGAGAGGTGAGAAACAGGAATGGGTCTTCATGGAGACCGTTAATTTATTAAAATGTCACAACAAAAAGAGAGTAGCTGTGACTAACAGACCCAGTGAGCTCCAGGCAGCTAAACCAATCCAAAGGATGACGGTTTATCAGAAAGGAAAGGCTAGTCAAAAGGAAGTAATGAAGCAGATATCCATCAAAGAACAAAAAGCAGGTCTGAGCACAGAGCCAGAAGCAAGACTGCACCAGAACTCACAAATGAAGTGTAAAACATCAGACTTGGCAATCCTGCTACCAAGGAATTATTTACCACACGACGATCAATATTACAATACACACAGAGACGAGTATTTTTATCTCAACCTCCATTTGACCCGGTGGGAGCTACACTTTCTCACACTAATTCACATACTTCAAGGAGAGTCAAGATGGGAAAAAACAAGTTGGAAGCATTTCAGGTTCTGTCTCCTTTCAGCTCATTTTCACTGAATCATACCAAAACTATCTGAGGGAACAGTTCAGAATTGATTTGTGCTACCCAAGACCTGATCAGTAAAGCAAAATATTCAAGAATCAGAGGAAGAGGTTTCATTCATGCATTGAGCCAAATCCTAGTTGTGCTGTCAGTCCTTTCAAGTCTTTGCCATTCCTTCACTGCATCAAAAGCATCTTTTAAAAATTCCTCTGAAAATCCTGGACAAGTGCCTGAACTTCCAAGATCTATTCTCTGTAGCCTTGAGCAAGAGTGATGGGAAATAAGCTTTCCTTCTCAATGGCTACTTTCAAGTTTAAGAAAAAAAAAAAAAAAAAGGCTACCACTACTAGAGCTATTAGAAATTTGGAAACTGCAGCTCAGAAAATAGGGAAGGAGGGGAAGGCAATGGAGGGAGGAAGAAGAGGTCTGATTTTCAGACAGTCAACTTGAAAAATCCTTACTTCAGTGAACTGGCAAATAATGTGTTAGACATCTTGCTTCTGAAACACAACCACACTAAAGGGAAAAGGGTTAATTATATTCCTTATGCTCCAGAGTATTTCAACAGGCTACGCATTATGTTCTTCTGAAGGGCAAGTTGTTCTTTTATTTATTGTTTAAAGCACAAACATAAACACAAAGTGTCCAACCCTAAGGTGGTGATTACCACTTTTACTTAAACAGAAATGAAGGGCTGCAGGCTTTCTCTGCTATAAAGCTTTTAAACCTGTTCTGTTCCTCTGACATTTTCCCCCCTCACTCTTCTCTGATAGAGATCACAAAAAACAACGAAGACATCTGACATACAGGAGAACATCCTGCTGATTAAGAGAAAACAAGAGCACATTACTCTTGAGAGGATACAAAGCACCACTTCCTAATGCGTTCTACTCTGTCAGCACAACAGGCTTCTTGTCATTTCAAAGGGAAACTGGTCATATTGATTTTTCCAAAACAGAACTATTATAAAAATATTATACATTTAATTGGTCTTAACAAAGTGCTCTTGTAGTGGGGCACATCAACAGAGATCCGACAAGACAAGATATAAGGTATCAAGGTGTGGCTGTGAGTGTTTGAAGAGTCGCTGCAAGCAACAGCATTGAGAACTGCCAAGATCGCTCCTCATAAAGCTGCTTGCAGCTCCTTTAAACCTCAGTACGACTGAGAGGTGTCTTTAAAGTGTGGCAACTCTTACTCCTGAATTCACAACACCCTGAACAAACATCATACTTTGCTGAAAACCAGTGGCCCTTCCACGCCTCACCAAATTCCAACCATGCAACTCAGTGCTCCATGTTTGCTCAACTTTTTCTAGAGGAAAGTTCTTTACACCCTCTCAGAGCAATTTATTCCTCTCGTTGTTTCCTTGCAAAAACCAGACCAACTGAATCAGCTCCTCTGACTGAAAACCGCACACCCTGCCTGTCAGGAAGCCGGCAGGATTTTTTTTCCTCTTTTGTTTACAAATTTGAAAACTGAGCTGTTCTCAGACAGCGGGATCAGCCATCTCTTTTTCCCCCATTCCCAGTTTTCTACAATCCTAATTAAGGCAACATTGGGGAAAACTTGTACATGCTTTCCAAGGAAAAGGTATAGATTTCTTCTTCTCTTGGCTCTTTACTTCTGTTTTAACACAGTACATCAGAGTGTACAGCCAGGACAAGTCTCAATGGTTCAAAGACCATCTGCAAAGTCGTTAGGCAGAACACAGGTTGTTACTTCCCCTTTGAGAATATCCCTTCAACAAAATTCTTTAAAATCAGAATTTTGTGAGGAATGCAGCAGAGGAGCATCCTCCCACCTGCTCTTGGTCCTCCAGGGAACTAAACTAAGTTCTCTCTTCTTGAAGTGATAGTTCAAGGCCTCTTTATAGCTTGCTTCCAGTGTAACTCAGAACAGTGTACATCCTCCCTTTAATTTCTTCCAACACATCCACTTTCGGCAGAATTTACTCTCACATATGCAACGAGGGCAGAGTCTAGTAATGTGACTTAATAGTTCCTAACTAAAAAAAAAAAAGAGGTTTTGTTAACAGTAAATTCTAGGAAGGAAAAAAAAAAAATTTAAATCTTACCTGCACCTTTACCACAGTGTTTCTAATTAGTATCTGTCAAAAGAGCATTTCCATCACAAGAAAAGAACAAAGCAGGGGAATGACAGACAACTTGCCATTCATCAAAAGGTAATTGCAAACAACAACAGACACGAAAAACGTTCTGCATCCCACGGCCCTGCATCCCTCCCTCTGCCACTGTGCATCGCTGCAGAGGCGCCGGGCACAGCCACAGCGGTGGGAGCACGGGGATTTCAGGGCAGAACGCTCTCAGCCAAGCAACAGAAACACGGGGCGCTTTGAAAGAACTCCACTAGAGGAGACTAATGCAAACTTTCATCTCCGGCTTCTATCCTTAGCCACTCAAGACACCTCTTCCCCCACCTTGCTGCGGGGCGAGCGTATTTTAGTGTGCGGATTATCATTCCTTGGAGGTAACTCAGCCGGCCGGACCATCACACACACACCTGCTCTCTCCGCAGACATCCCTGTCCTGACACCCAGGGCAGCGTTGAGTTACTTCAGAGAGTCACTTCCACATTCCAGCCTCCAAGTCCCCTCCAAGAAGTGATCAGTCACTCTCGGCTTTCACACTTCAGTAATTTTGGAATCAACAGGAAATGGAGATCAATTGTGATTTTACTAACTCAATAGTGACTCATCATTCAACTCCCTGTAGCCTTCAAATTCATCTGCGAGGAGACGTGATAGCGAGGCCAAATTAAAAATAGCAAATCTGGCTCACTCACAATTAACACTCGCTTGTCCATCAGATTTGCCCCGGATTGCACCATTTTCGGGATTGCGACATTCTGACCATTTTGCGTCAGATCCCGAATGCACTCACAATTTGTCTTTCTCAATTCAACCGGGAAAAATAATCAATAGGAAAAATTATTATATAAACCAACTGTACCACACCCTCTAACATCCATCCATCGCTCAATTTGCACGTCGGAATAAGAGTTAACTCTGCCTAGCAGAGTCGCCAGCTACTGACAATGAATCTTCTATTCTTTGTATTATGAAAATACTCTCAGATCATTAATTTCTTTCTGCTTACACAACCTTCAAGCCAAAAAAAAAAAAAAACCCACATTTGCATGAAATCGAAAGTCAATAAAAAACAATTATTTCATTTACAAAAATAGAAAATCATTTTATATAAACCACTTAAATGCATTCTTCTAAAAATAAACTTAATTACAAATCTAACATGAAATTGTAACAGCATATATTAGGGCAAATGCCTACTGTAATTTAAATAAAATAAAAATAGTAAGCATATAATTTACACTAAAAAAAGTTGGGACTGGTGAATTTGCTGTTCAGTGCTCTCCTGAAGCCACCCTTTGATGAAATGCTCAGAGAGCTTTTACCTCCAACATCTACTTCTGCAGTGCCTCATTTCAGTTTTTTTTCTCCAATGGTGCAATTCAATGAGCTCTTAATCCCAAATTAAAAAGGACTCCTGCATAGAAACCTGCGAAACAGTCAGTGGGCAAGATCTATGAACTCTAAACTTTTCAGAAACAATGACAAACTATTTTTTCTGTTTATTCTTTTTTAATCATGCCTCTCCTTCACACTTGGAGTTTTAATTAAGTCTCAAACCCCAGATCTTCTGCATTTCAATTAAAATTCTATTTTCCATCCCAATAAAAAATAACACAAATGAGAAGTAATCTACCAGAAAATACATCATTTGCCATTTTGTCACTTAAATATGTGAAAATTAAGGATCTGAGCCAATGCATCCAAGGCATCTAATTATTTACATGAATTTGTAGAAACACATTGCTATTCACTAGCAAAAAGGTCTGTACTTTCAAAAATGGTTGGTTGTGAATCAGAGTTCTAACAGCTGTCAGTCATAAAAAAAAATCCAACTAAAAATATGCAAAATGAGATTCAAACTGTGAATTCAGAGCGAACTCTTCCTGCTCGCTGTTGCAAGTCACTATGAAAGCCATTTACTTCACCTCAATAAAAGAAAAAAAATACATACTAGCAGGGCTCTGAGGCATTCATACTAAGGAAGAAACAAACTTTGCAGGATAAATTGGACCAAACTTCGCAACATTTTCACCAGAAGGTTGCAAAGCCACACGATCCCATCCCCTTGGCCTCTCACAGCGCCCTTCCGTGAGAACAGAGGGGAATGCACACAACCAGAGCGTGCAGGCATCCTAAATGGAGCATCCCACCCTCCTCCCGCAAAAATCAGTAACCATAACATGACAAGCACATCCTCCATGACAGTTACAGTAAACAGGATTCACCTCGTCCCATGTCAGCAGCTCTGGGGGAAGCTGCCAGGGCACCAAACACAAACCTGAGGCACAAGACAGTGGGAGCGGGGAGAGGCACGCTGAGCTCAGAGCCCTGTTTCGATCCTGCAGTGACCAAGGGCTGCGGCCACACATGCAACAAGAAGTAGCTGCACACTTCTGTGAGCAGCTGCTCCTGAAGGAGGAGAAATCCCATGGAATGAACAGAGAGCATCCCAGCACATCCTCACAGCGAGGCCAAGCCACGCTCAACCCACCCCAGCTCTTGTTTCGTTCTTGCTGCACGTGACACCAGGTAACGTTCGAAGTTGCCTGTGCAGATCTGGGTGTATTTTTAGAGTAATATACTATCTCCTTATCAGTCAGCTGATGCCAACACCCCCATCCTCACACTTCTGTTCCGAGTACAGTCACCGAACGCCTGGCAAGGAGCAGCTTCCCAGTGAAAGCGCTGTCACCTGGATGACAGAGCCACACGAGCATCCCAAGTCACGTCTCTGCTGCAAAAACGAGGCCTTTAACCACCCCCCGAGGGCTGCACTTTCTGTATTTTACAAATGGGGAGGGAAATACAGACACCCGGAGGAGGAATACGATTTCTTCCCAACCCTTCAATACTGGCAGCTCCCGAAGCACGAGAAGCACGAGATGTGATCACTCCCTATTTTAGCATGCATGACTACCAATGCTCACACAAATTATCTGGTTCCTTTTAAAATCCAGTATTTAAAATTACAGTATTTAACTTGAGGCTTTTCTATCCAACTAGTGGAAGGATAAAGGTGATTGCAACAACTTCTTGCTACACTTTATTTGCTCTTCGTTAAAAAGAAGATACTTGCTCTGAATTTATACTTTTCAAATCAGGATTTAAATAAAATAAGATCTGGAAAGAAAAACAAATGTGAACACAACTGTGCAGCCTTATGATACAGCATCTGATTCCCACATTCCAACTCTCTTGCTCCTCAACACTGCAATGTATCACAGACAAATTTAAAAATAAAGTCACTGGTATCAACTACAAAGACACCAAGAAAATCTTCAGACAGTGTTAGCTTAGCCAGTGGAATGCGTAATTCTTGTCTACATACTATCACTTTCTTTCATGAAAAATACTGGAAATATCTTTTTGCCAGGTTAACCAACTCTGACTTCAATCTCGCTGACATTTCTTAAGTAGAGCTGAATAATTCCATTCATATGCAAATAGTACAAGTCGTGAGTAGCAGCATTTGCAGCTCCCTCAAAGAGATGAGCATTTACTCTTCCCAAGTCTCATCTGCAGTGATGTACCCAAAATGTTATCGGGCCCAAAAGGTACAGCCCCAGCGACTTACAGAAGGAATATTTTCAGCCTTGATGTTGGTTGGGTTTTTTTTTACTTCGTGGGGTATTTTTAAATATTAAAGAGATGAAAGAATCGAGTACTGAGATTGCATCTGTTGCCATCACAATTTAACCACAGTCCATGTATTTATACAGTGGAATCTCCAAAATAACACTGCATCTGTTAAGATGACAGTGTTTTTCCATGGGCTGCTCTGTGTTGTAGTGGAGTTACTCTAAAGCTGATGCTTTTGAAGTGCTGGTTGCGATCCACCCTAAATTCTTTTTGTAATCTTCCTCAAACGTCTTGAATTATAAAGCTGTTGTGTTCCTCAGTGTGGCTTGGGAACAACAAAACCCTCATACATCTCATCAGTGGGCATTTGGCACTGAAGCCTCACAGCTAATGCAACATGTTTATTTAAACAATGAACTGCCCAAAGAGCCGCACAGCCCGTGCACAAACAGATGTGTGTTTCATGTGTGCTCCAGAACCTCCACCACACACACTCCACTGCACTTCTCTGGGCCTGAGTTCTGCAGGACCACAACTGCACTGACTTGGAAGGGCCTTTGTTGCTTCCCTGGCCACTTCAGAACCACAACCCGCCTAAGAATAGCTAAGCCTGAATCTTAAAAGAGACTCTCACACCGGAATTTGAATACTCAATACATAGGTCATGCCTCTTGTTGAGACATAGTATCATTGAAAATATTTGTCCACGTAGTCAGCCTACTACAGTGGGACAAAAATATAAACATTTTATTAGCACTCACACAAAAAATAAACAAACAAACCTTCAGTCACGCCCAGGCAGGACCCTGGCAGGCTCAAGTCAGTTTCTAACCAAGCCAAGTCTCAAGTTTGAAATAACAAACTTGCTTTTCTTACACCCCATTGCTACTCTTTTCTACAGGGACAACTGCAGAGACTCCAGCTGCACCAAGGGCATAGCAGGGAATACCAACATCACTTAGTAACACAAAATCTCCACATCCAAGCTGCACAGTCAACAGGACCAACAACAGACCCTTTGACTTTTTGCATCCTCCTCCACATACAAGTGGTCATACATCCTAGTAGACCTCAACTACCCCCAGTCTGCCAGCTCTCAGGTCTGAGGCAGAGGAGCAAAGTGCGAGAGTAACAGAAACTCACCTGGATCTCTGAACACAGGTGGATATTCCCTCATTCCATACATCCCAGGAGACACAGTGTGCAAGGGACCGACACATTTACACTCATCTCACAAACAAACAACAAGACAAAAGCTTTAGCCACAACGAACTGAAAGATGATGTCAACTGCAATCAGTACAGCATCACGAGCTGCTTCCTCCTGCTGGGGTTCAGAACAACCAGAGAGAAGCAACAGCTAATCCAGTAAAGTCAGGCTCTATTACAATGGCAGTGGGCTCCCCCTCCTATCCAGTGGAACTCTGAACTCCTCAGGTTTGTGTCATCACTCTGCAGAGTCTCTCTAAAGTTGGTTCTCTGCTGAAAGAAAGGTCGAACCACCTGAAAGCTTAAAAAAAAAAAAATCCATGCTATGTAAGCCCAGCAGTATTTTGGAGAACAAACCAAATCCCCAGCGGGATGCATTTCACTCAGGAAGACAACAACTTAACTACACATCAAAAATCCCAGAAAAGAGAAAAAAAGAACACAATAAAAGTAATTTCTGCCCCAGCAGAGCACGGGGACATGGCAAACAAGGAATTTCCATTGCCATTTCAACTCTTCACACTTCAGCCAAGAGTTAGTCTGAGGTCAGCTGAGCTGAGCAAACTCGTGTCCATTCCTACGGTGCAGGGCTGGTTCCTCACTCCCTGCCCTACATGAACAGAGCTCACTCTTCAAACCTTTCAGGGCTACTCTCACACAGACAGACCCAAGGGGATGTGAGAAGAGCAGCAGAGAAGTAAAAAGTACTACTTGTAGAAGGTCAAAATGTGGAGACAACTCTAAACTGAAGCCAATGGAAATAATAAGGAAACCAGTCCAGCAAGAACCAGGGATAAAGCCCTTCCCTGCAAGCACAAGCCAATTCTCTTGTAGAAAGTTGATTACAGACAGTTTCCAGGGGCAGCTGTCACCAGATCTTTCTCCAAAATGCTGTATCCCATTGACTAAGGCTTAAGATTTGAACTATCCCTGTCTACAAGAAGACCTTTCACTTCCAGAAAAACCTGCGATCATTTTTATGGCTTTTCTATCACACATCATTATGGGGGCTTTTTCCCCTATTCCATAAATTCCTTCAGGAGCTTGCTTCTCAAATATAATGAGCTGCCTGTCTACAGAATGAGGAAAATCAGCACTGTGTCAATTTATGTTTGGGGAAGCCGTTTCTGCATCCAAGAGATCTGGAATTCTCTTTCCCCACCAATAACACTCTCTCAAGACAAGGGTTCAGCTCTTGCAAACTTCTCCCGCGCACACATCCCAGGAAGACTTCTCAAGCTGAGTACCACGATCCATATGCAAATCAGACACCTCTAAGTGGAAGCACCTTGCTAGAACGCCTCTTACAAACCCACAGCAACGCTAACAGAGAAGAGTAAACAAAACAAAGCGATGCCACCCTAACCTCAGCAACACGCAGCAACCAGCAGACCCTTTCAACTGCTGTGCTCACAGTTTTTCATCCCATAAATGCTCTCTCCCTGTTTCAGCAAAAATGTGTCTATAACTAAAAACAAAGCGAGCACCTTGGTCCTCCCTGCCGCTTCATCTCATCTGTCTTACATAAGAACTGCCACTACACCGCAGTTTGAAGATAATGATGTACTCTCACTTGAGAATCACACACTCAGCTGCAGCTACCTACTGTATCCCAGTAGTAACAAATGGGAGAGATACTTCAAAGAGCACATTATCCCAGCTCTAATTTATGCATGCTCCCTCTTACCATCAAGCCATTTATTTTAAACCTGTCAGATATACTTGTAACGTGACATCATGAATAATTTAAAAAGTAATCCGTATAAACCAAGTTTATAAACTTAACAGCAGGTACAGTACCTTTCATTCAGGCAGACTGCTCTCTGATAAAGTACGAGGGATCTTTGACTACTTCAGCATGTATTCATTTCATGCATTCTGAACTTCAAAAAATTATTCTCTCCTGCCTCCAATCAAACCCTCTGCTATTTGAACAGTATTGCGTAAGGAGATCACTTAAATGAGTAGTGTAATAATTTGCAAATTGTTCATATTAAAGGAAAAAAACTACACAAGGCTGCTGGAAGCAGTCAGTAAAAATGACCCATCACCAATTCAAGAGCAGGGGAAAACCACTCGTGTAAAGTTTGCTTCTGTCATTAAAAACTCTTAATATTTCCTGCATCTGCCTGATGTTGTCACTTTCTGACACTGCTCCCAGCACAGGCAGAAGGGATGCTCGACAGAGAACTCCAAAAAAAGCCCATCTGTTAAGAGAAAGTGTTTTGATGAGCTGATGCTCGCACTTCCAAGTAAACAGAGCTATCTTTACAGCACGTAATGGCACCAATAAGGGGTTGGAGATAACATTCCCTGACCGGTCACAGAGCTATTGCAGCAACATGTGCCTCGCTGGCAACACCGGCAAACCAACTCATTCGGCCAGGGGACAGCCCCAACCACGCACCTCCACCAACCAAGGATCCACCAAAGCACAGGACAGGACACACGCACCGAGTTAATGAACTATGGCGGTAAAGCACATACACGTGCAGTGCGACTATTTCCTGCTTTAAAAGATTTATCTGTATCGTTTACACTTTTTAAAAGTCAACAATGAAACAAAGTCTCAAACCCCAACCAGGTCAGCGGGGTGAGGACAGGAATTACTGCCCTAAGTTGTTACTAAAGTGACTTTGTGCTGCTGCAGAAGTGTCCATTTGATAATTCTACCCAATTATTTACTAGTGGATTTGGTCCTCTAAAACAATAATCTTAGTACTTTATTGGAGAGTGAGATCCCTTCTCAGGTAGGTCAGAGACAGCATTCTCATTAAAAAAATTATCTGGGAAGTCACTGAAATACACAGATGTTTGTTTCTGCTCATCCAGTCAAGTTTACCAAGAATGAAAAGGACTAGCTGGAAATGTACAGGTCTGGATATTCCAAAATAAATAAATAAAATTCTGTTACATTAAAGCTTAGGAGTTATATGCAAATCAATCCATAAATAAAGAAACGACAATTTTGCTTTTCAGCACATTTTAAACAATCTTGTGCCACAACAGCAACTTCCTGACGATATCAACACTGAAAAAGTTAATTGGTACCTTGCAAGATATCCTAAGGGAATGGCTCGTGTTCTGCATTTGCAAAGGTCAGAAAGCAAAACTTTCAGTGATAAGGGCGAGTTAAATCTTCACAACACACCCGGGTTTGCCAGAATGGATCTCCTTAATTAATTAATAAGTCAAACTGTTATCAAACTTAGTGAGCAAAACCAACGGGTTCTGCCTAAAGGAACCAGAGTCTATCTTTGAGTCTGAGGACTGGGTACAGCTCTGTTTGCAGAGCACAGAAACATATGAATGAACATTGTGTGTTGCTGATCGTTTGCCGGTCCTCAAAGTTTCTCTCAGACATTTCTGGACACAAAAAAAGACAAATATAGTACTCCAGAAATCAGTCCAGATTGTACCTGTCATGACTTGGCTAAGAGGGAAAAAAAGCAGCCCAAAAAAACCACACACAAGACAGGCTGGCTAACAACCACCAATGTGTCTTCATCAACTGCTGTTTGTTGAGTTCTGCTTTTGTACAATGAAAAAAAATGTGAAACTATTCTTTTTAGAGTGGCTTTCATAAATCATAAAAACTAATCCAACTAACCTACACAAAGAAGCTGTCTATACAATTTACAGTGATAGAAAAATTACACATGTCAAATAGATCAAAATACTAAAACAGTATTTCTACCTTTCAAACACATCACTACATTCCCAAAGTCTTCCTGCACACAAACTCTTAAAAGCAGCACGTTCCATTAGCACCAAAGCCCAGAAACCTTAAAAGCTCAGCTCTGTCAGGAAGATCCAAATTAAACTGCAACTACAAATCTGCAACAACTTTAATTATGAGACTCCCGAGACAATTACTTAAACTGCAGCTTTTTTAAAAATTTAGCATCCACAATAGTTTTCAATAATAAACTGCAGTTTACCCATTCCTATGTACACCCTCACACATAAATAAAAAACAGCTGCTGCTTGATAACATCCAAAAGCATTTCCAAATGTGAAAGCTTTGCACTAAAATCCAAGCAAGAATGTATTTAATTTCATAAATCAAAGTTTCAGGAACTTTTTCAGCAAGTCGCCATCAGCTTTTCAAGCCAAATAATGCTCATGAAGTTTATTAATTTAACTACAGATAATTCAGATAAATACCCTAACTTCTTAAAAATATTTTAATTCAGCACATTTTGTATGCTATGAACTTTAGAGCCATTACAGATGATGAGCTAGATAAGTTGTTTGCTGTGTGGGATCACAAAGTTAACATCCAGTGTGAGAAAAACAGGTTTCCTGCATGTATTATTGCCTCTCTCTCTCTCTCTCAAAGTTCAAGACCATAAACAAACCTCTCTACAACAAAGTTTGTGGTAGCTCACAATTCACACAGATGGAATACAGACACAATATAATTAATCATTTAACAAAACTGCCTATTCTGCTCTCACTGAAATAATTGTTCCAATGACCACTGGTAAAATCTACCTCAGAGTAAAAAGAAAACAAAAATTACTGGGGAAGAGAAAAAGCATTAGTTAAACATGAACTGAAATTATCCTTTAAAGCTAAGTTTCAGCCCTGGAATGGATTTTAATTTTAAATGTTAGATGCTTATAAAAATTTCTCCTCCAAGATCTCCTTAGTAAATGCCAGTTTAGCAGAAAATTAAACAGGGTTGAAACAACTTTTCCCATGGTAACACATACTGATAGAAATTAATTATTTACCGATGAAGACAGATTCAAAAATCATCACACGGACGCTCTTTAACACTAGATTTTGTATGTATCTTTCAAGGTGAAAAAAATTTCAGCATCACTGGCATGTGTTCTAACTATACCCTAGAATTAGTTTGGAGGAACAACACGTCAGGGAAAAGCTGACACAAGAATTAACACAGTAGTTGATCACATCTGAGCAATTTCCCTATTAAACCAAATAAATCATGTCTTCTCTTGTGCTGAAGTCAAACTAATTGATCTGTCTTCTTGCTCTCTGCAGGCCCTTCCTTCCCTCACTTCTCAGAACATAAGAACTAAGTTTAAATTTCCTTCACTTTACACACACAAAAACGCCCAGTGTTTCTCCCTCAAATGTTGGTTCAACACTGAAACTTCCAACACACCTCTTTTCCACACCCATCCCTCTGCTTCCTCACGTTCAACACATTTTGCCTGATATTAGCTAAGTCACTTCCATTTCCTAACCCTCTCAGTTTCTGACTCACACAAGCCTTTGCTCCAGTTCTGGTTTGCAAACCAGAAGTCCAACCCAACACAATCAAAAAAGCGTCCAAGCACTGCCTAGCTCACTCTCCTTCCCCTGGACTCCAGGCACCATCACTCCCTGCACACTTCCCTCCTCTCCCCTTTCTGCTGAACCCCCTGACGCCAAATTCCTCACTGGTTCTGGCATTTTCTGCTCACAGCCTCAATTACAGCAGGAATTATCCAACTCCCAGTCACCAACATTCCCTAACCACTGGGCGTACAGGAAAATGCTGATGCAAAAGCGAGGTGTGTGTAACGCCGACACTCAGCAGGTCATGAGGGCTTTTACTAAGCAACCTGGGAGAGAGATTAAGCATCAGCATGAGCTACTGTTCATTATCAGAAACACAACATCCAGCCTGCATAGACAAACAAAAACTCGGCGCTAACATGAGCAGACCCATCAAGATATCCATCAATTTGAAGTATTATCACACCTAAAACTATTATTTTCCTTCCAAGTGTTTAACCCGTTCCCTCCTAGATATTCCCTCTGTAAATGCACAGAAGGCTGAAAATCAAAATCTCGCCGTGCTCAAGGGAGAAAAGGAAGAAAACCCCGTGTTTATGCCTCATCTTAAACCCACCCCCAGCATCAAACAGCCTCCAACAGTTGTAGCTTTACACATCAAACGCACGGGTACAGCACCACAAACTCTAGTTTAATGAAAGGTCTTCTCATTTCCATTTTTGTGCCGTTCTAACACTATCTCAGGGAATTCTCAGCATTTTTAAATTACTTTTTCTGAATCAGAGGCTCTCCACTCAAGCTACCTGCAGTTTAAAGAGGTTTCTGTCACATAACTACAAACACATTTTATATAATTTAGCATTAAAGGGATGGGTCTCTCCCCTCCAGTTGTAACTCCTTTGTATTCCTATTTAGGAATGCCTTGCTTGTTTGACCGAAAATGGAAGTGCCTTTTAGCTATGACACAGTATATATGAAAAACAAATAAAAATTAAGATTAATCTTCCTTCCACTATTGTGGGGAGAGAGAAGAATATGAAGAGATGTAAAACATCTGCTCTAGAGATAATTTTTCCCCCTAACAGCAGAATTCTTTCAGCAATAACTCGTGAAAACAAAGGCTATTAAACTGTAAACTACAAAGACAATCGATTAGAGGCAGTATTCAGCTAAGACAAGTTTTTCAGCATATCTTCCCATATTTAAATGCCTGGATCTTCTTCAGAAGATATTTCATTCGGGATGTTCATTTTAGGTAAGTGGTAACCACAAACACTTCAGAGGACTACAAGCTAAAATCCTAACATACTCTTCCTGCATTGCTTCACTGCCAGAGCTGGGAGAGCATTTTTATTTCAAGGTACTTTGTACCAGGTAAGAGAAGGAAAACAATTCCAAGTGTGTATCCTAGCAGTTTAAGAACACACCAGATCTCCTCCTCCTCCCGTTCTGCTTCTCCACGCTACTGGATCCTTTGTAAGCCCTTCCCTGAAGAAGTGCACAGGAGTTTTGTTTTTAAACTTAAAGATTTATCTCCCCCCTTGAAAACGGCACTAGCCAAGAAGTTCTACTCATGGAAGTGAGACTGCAGCTCTCCAGACCTAGCTGGCCCAAAAACCTAAAGTGGGCCTTAATTTGCAAGGAGTTAACAGGCATTTACTGCATTACAAACATAATTATTACTCAACATGCATTACAGGCTCCGTCTGTGTGCTTCTTGCTCACTTATCTTTTTCTGTCTACTTAGCCTCACTGTCAGTGCATCCAAAGAACTTCCCTTTCTTTTCAGACTGAAACCACTACTTTTAGAAAAGCCCTCCTGCCTCCTAAATTCTTTCCCTTTACATTTAAAATGGAGAAATTTGATCTCCTCGTTCCTTCCCTCCAACAACGCGTATCTTTCTGAAGGAGAGAGGCACACGAGAGCTCCGGGAGTGTATTGAAAAACACACGGCAGAAGAAATTAAAGCAGGATGCAGTACAGGAACATCCCTGTTTCTGCAGACGCTGAAGGAGAGGGAGCACTGTTTAAAATGGTTGGGCTTCAAGGCACATCTACCATCTCTCCGTCTACAGAGATACTCCGGGAAACAAGGGAAGGCTAATTTCATGCAAGAGATCCTCAGTCCAGCGTGAGCCCGACATACCAGGAGAAAACCGATCAGGCCCGGGATTAATCCGGCGATGATTGCAGTGTAATCAATGGCAGCGCAGCCCTCCCTGCCCCCTCGATTCCCCCTGCGCCCGAGAGGGGCGGGCACTGCAACACAATCACAGGTCGGAAAGGCACGAAAACAAAGTCGGGGCTCTGGCAGCTCCCGGGCGAGGCGGGCGGCCGCAGATCCGCGGCCGGAGGGGCCCCGGTCCCGCCGCCCGAGCCGCCTTCTGCCGCCGCTCCCGGGGAAGCGGCTCGCCCGCCGCTCGNATGGCAGCGAGGGAGACGCGCGGCCCCGCGTTGTTAAACGCGCCCGAGGAGCAGACGCGTAACAGGAGGAAAACACGCAGAGCCCCGCGGGCACGGGCGAGACCCGCTCGGCGCCGCGGCGGGAAAGGGCGGGAGCCCCCCTCACAGCCACGGGCAG
>WBMY01015536.1:0-15347 GCA_013397315.1 Donacobius atricapilla
ACTGAAAAAAAATCTGTTCTTAATTTCAGAGCAATTATATTTTTTTTTCTTTCCAGTCTTATATGTTTACAACTTTTCAATATTAAAAAAAAAAAAAATTCACTTTCAGAGTGATAATTTTGCCTCATGGAGTCTTTTTTTTTCTATTGTAAGAAAGTTTAGCCATATAATTAATTTTGTAGATCTTGACCCTAAGGCTATCCAGGATAATGGAGTTTCAAAGTAAAATGAAGGTATTATTATATCATAGTGATCAAACAGGATTATGACTGTTGTGGTGTTATAGATCTGAATTGGCCCCATGGTCTGTTCTTCTAGCCTCAATAAAGCTAGCTATAGCAGAAGAAGTCAGCGTTTGCACGTGTTTGGGGACAGCAAAACAACCCTCATGATGGTCAGTCTTCTCTTCCTGTGCCAGAAATCACAGTCAGTTATCACTAAATTGAAGTTCAGCTAACATTGCTGCAATGGTTTCTCTAAGGGGTGGCGAGCAATTTTCCCAGGAAGATGGAGAATTGTTTTTTCCACTTCCTCTGCTATTCAGTGTCAGGAATAACAGGCCCAGGAAATGATAGTTTTCTTGCATGTAGCTTCTTATAAAGCAGCTTGGCATTTGCTGTGGTAACAAACATTAGCTGTGATTGCCCTATATCTTTGGCACTCATGGATCTTCCCAAGAGTCACTGGTTTCTTGCTATGGCTTTCCTTTCAAAGTGCTTATTAAACGTTCTGAAGAAAGCCTTATGTTTCAATTTATTTTTTATTAAGCTTCTAAGTATTTCTGCATACTAAAAACTTGCAATAGTAGAAAATTATAATAAAAAATATTAATAGTAGGATGGATAAGTGGGTCTCCTTGAGATTATTTCTCTTTGTTTTGCCAATATCTGGCCTGAGGCAGTTGAGTGGTGAGGAAAGTTCTCTGTGGACCTGCTTGTTTTGCCTACAGTATGCAAACATCTTTACTGTTTGCTGTGCAGTGTCCTCTGCGTTCAGTTCAGGGGTCTACCCATTATATGAGGAATTGGTTTTACCAGCTACAAAGCATGTGTGGTGTTGATGATGATCTTGCATAAAAAAAGAAAATAGTTACTGAAAGTCAGGAAGTTATCCAGGTTGAGCAGCTTAACAAAACCTTCACAGTGTAGCTGTTGCAATATTGAAGAGCCTGTCCCCAAAACACCTTGAAGTAAGTTTAGGAGCCAAGCTTGTCCTTGTACCTAAGACTGCAACTTCTGTGAGAATTACCTTTGCTTTTCTGAAGGTGTTTTTTTGGTGTGTTGTTTTTTTTTTTAATTGTACTCATTTTAAAGAAATATGAGAATTGTCACTAAAAAAGTAGAAGGAAAATGGAAATGAAAAAAATCACTATTTTGAAATTAAGGACAAAGTAAAAATTGGTATTAGCTCAGAGCAAATGGATATCTGTAAGTTGAGATTTATCTGTGCCATGAAGAAGGATATTTAGCAAATTCAAATTTTTCAAAAAGAGCAAGCTCTACAACTGTTTATTTTGATAAGTGAGTGTTACTACTCATAAAGGGTGTCACAATTATTCCACTTTCCTTATGAGTATTGTTTTACATCAGAGGTGTTTGTTACTTTGAAAAAATCTGGACATGCCCCAGTGCTGCATGCCACTCACTCCGTAGCCCACCTGCACTGTGGTGTGATTGATGTGCTCCTGGAAGGGCTGTCTGGAACAAGTTCACTTTATAGGATGGTGGATGGCTTTCCAGCAATTATTTATCTTCCCCTACCTTTGGTTCCACAGCTGTTTTTGTGTCCACAGTCAGGTCCTGCCTGGTTATTTTTCTGTCCTAGTCAGGTAGGAACTTCCCTGAAAACAGTGTGGCTGTGGTGAAATAGCACATACCTCAGATGGGGCTCCATAAGTGTAACTAGGGAGCAACAGTAGGGAGTTAGTTCCCTGATGTATGCTGTTTATTTGCCCTGTTTCATTCTCATTTTGATGATTTCTAAGACAAGTATATTGCACTGGAATATCCCAATAGGGATATAAATATGAACACATGGTCGAAGGAAGGAAGGAAGCAAGCCAAAAGTGTTGTGCATGGGGAACACTGGGAAGATTTTTGGGAGTGGATGAGGTAAGACATTGATGAGTTGCAGGTAATGCTGTCAACATGTAAATAGTTTCACAAAAGATTGAAGTAAATTGCATTGCAATTCTTTCTTAGGCTACATCACTACCACATACAAGCTAGCTGATTTCTAGATAACTTTGTGTGTCCATGAGCTGTAGTCAAGGGATGATACATTCAAAAGAAAGGAGGAATAAATTTCTAACTGGTGTACATTGTGGAGATGTTTAAAGTACTCTACCATTATTATTTTCTTTTCTGATAGAAGTGGAAATGATACATTCCTTATGGAAAATTGTTTTCTGGTTGCGAGTTTAAAAAATAGAATTGGTATTACTGTTGATGAACTTGCTATTTTATATAATTTATGTGGAAAGATGGAAGCAGCCTGTCAGAGATGCTACATCCCTTTTCAAGTGTGGCTCTGTGAGCTTTTTCAAGTACATAAGTTATTTCAGTATATATGTCTTATTGCTGTGACAATTGCTTAGAGTTGTTCAGATTTGGAAATGCTGCATGCTGAAAATCATGAAATAGTTAATTTTTTTTGATGTGTCTTTGAAAATAGGCTACCTTGATCTTCTATTTCATGCTGTAAAAATTTCACTTTTTCTGTCATATTTTTGTCCAATGAGAAGGCAAATTTATTTGGACAATTATTCAAAACTTGATTAAATTAACTTTCTCTTGAAAGTTTTGTGAGCTCTGTATGGCAACATGGAAATTTATTGCACAATTACAACTGAAGCCAGCACTTGTGATGAACAATGAGAGAAAGAGTTCAGGGTATGGTGTGCAGTGTTATGCTCATGGTTGTACACAAGCTCTTTTGCTATTTATTTTCCCAGTCTTGTTCTCAGTTTGATAATTTTTAAAAAAATGTGTATTGCACCTGAAAAATCTTGGAAAGACTGGACTAGATTGAAGACAATGGTCATACAGAATAAGGTTAGTTATAGTAGTGTATATTGCTTTCCTTGTAATAAGGTAAAATTATCTTACTTTGCTTTAATCTTTCCAATTTTTGTTCAGATTTAGAGGCAGTTATGTAAGTTGTGAAAGGATTGTATGGAATAGAGTGACTCACCAAACTAGTGTAGTGCACACAGCTGTGTTGTTGCAGGGAGGTGCTCACTGACTCAGCTATAGAAGAGTCTGCTAATTGGAACTGCTGTACATGTGGATTTACATGAATATCTGTCCTGAAGCTGTCTAGAACACTTTCTGGCATGTCCTGCTGCATGGATTACTGGTCAGGCTTGCTTTGTGTTGGGCATCCCACCTTTAAGGATGTCAGAGGAGTCCTTTAGATTGCCTTGTTGTGCTTTGCAGTTTTTTATTTAATATTTTTTGTTGTCCATTCTTGGCAGCTTCTGCAATGGGGCTAAAGCACAAACTTTCTGTGCTTTGCATTCCCAGTAGCATACCAAAATTTGAGGCTTTGCTTTTGAAATGCCTTCTAGTATTGCCTTAATCCATTCATTGGTATCTTCTCTGACGTAAGAGTAATCCCCCTGTCAAAATTCTGCATCTGCTCACAGGACAAGATCACAGTTTACATCCCAGTTTGAGAAGGTCTCAGTTGAACATGTTTCTAGCCTGTGGAGTCGTCAGAGCAAATCAGGTCCTGGGAATGGTTTCTGGGTGGTGTTGGTCTCTGCTGGGTAGCTGAGTGCTCCTGACCTACCTCAAGGCCAAGTTGGTTTTCTTTGGCTATGCTGTAGGGACAAACACTAGCAATCTTAACTTACTTGTGTTTTATGTTGTTACTAATATTGGTATGAATGCTAGCAGGAATATATTTTATTAAAAATGGCTGCTTATGATTTGAGTTTTAAAAAGCAATAATTGTAGGAGAAAATGTGATGAAGCTTGAAGTAGATAATTTTGTTATTTCAATTATAAGAACATCCTCCTTTCTATATTTTGCAGACTTGCATGTAAATTGCTATTTCAAATCTTAGAATGAGCAATCCTACTACATATTGCAGCCCTATGGTATTTATCAAATAATTTTTCTTCCAGGCATCTTGAAAGTTGTGAAAGATGTTTTTATTCTCACTGTATATGCTCATTGACTCATACCATGTGTGTACATCTATAAATATAGAATAGTTTAAATCTCTTTTTTGAAAACTATTTTATGCATTTATTTATGTTTCTTTGCAGTCTTGAATAGCATATTTTATTCTTTTAAAATACTGGGTATTTTTTGTGGTGATGGTCTTTTTGGAAGAGAGTAGATTAGCACAGAGAAGTTTGCAGATGAATACTAATTATTTACCACAAAATAATAGATCCTGTTACAAGTAGTAAAGCATAGCTGTAGTTCCTGTGCTTGACCTCAAGTTTATTGATAATCTTAACTTGCCTTTCCATTAATAGGGTTTGTGTGGCACTATTAAGGTGTGATTCTCTGGGATTCTATGGGAAATATATTTTACAACTTACTTCTTTTCCTGTTTATTTTCATGCTTGTGAGATGACTGGTTACGGGTTGCAAAATTAGCTGCTCTACATGGCAGTGTTTTGTCTTTTTAAATAAAATAAGACATTTTTGAAGGTGGTGTTTAACTGAGAGCTTTTGAGTTGTGTGATAGCAGAACTGCATCTGCTGGTTAAGCATCTCCATTTTAACAGCTCCACAAAAATCCTTCTTCACTGTCACAGGAAAACATGCCTTTACTGTGTAACCAGGTTTTGTCCACCTTTCTGAAACAGCTGCATGTATTTTCTCTGTTGAATTTGTGTAAGTGCATCATGTTGTGGCCATAAAAAACATATTACAATAGAAAACAAATGAAAACTACCCGGCATGAAATCTGGTATGACAGGGTATTGTCTTTATCAACTATTGGACAAAAAGGCCCATTTTCTTTTATCTTAAGAACCTTTATACAATAAAAGCTATTTGAAATACTTTCTCTGCAATTAATACTGTCTCAGATTTTCAACAGATATTTCTTAAGGTTATTGTCAATCTTGCATTTTCAAAATAAACAAAAAAGCCATCTGTAATACCAAGTTTTTGTGATCCCTGAATAAATAGGTAGGACACAACCATAAAAAAGTAGAGGAACATTAAAGTTCTGTTTGGATCACTTCAAATTTTTTCTATCCATTTGTTTCAGTTTTGTGTTCTTGCCTAGTCAATTGATTATCAGAGTCTTGTTCATTTTCCAAATGAAACATATGAATTACATATGTGTGAAAAATGAACAGCTGAACTGATCAAGTCTGTCAGAACTTCCTTAGAGAGAGCTACTAAAGCCCTTAATCCTAACATGCTCTTAGCAAAGCCTTTAACATCATGCCTTGCATACCCAAAAAATCCTCTGCTTGCTTTCGGTGACATTAACATTGGTTTGTGACATGATGAAATATATGGAGTGACTTCTTCAGATGGTTTCAGGCCATAAAATTTTTAAGGCAGGAGATAAAACTATGGTCTTCTCTTGTTACAAAGTATTTTGACACTTAAACTGGCATTCCAAAAAATTAAAGGATACTTTTTATAGTTAGGGGGGATAATTTTTAAACTTTTTTTTTTTGATGATTTTGTTGGGGTTGTGCTTTAGGCTTTGAAGACCTTTCACTGGAAAAAGGTGGAATTTTAAAAAAGTTATCAGCTCCCTTTTTGCCTCAGTTGCTGATTGTGTGGACAACATTGAAATGAAAGAACATCCAGTTAACTGTTGTTTCTTTTGCTAGGTAAAGGTAAATTAATTCAGAAGATCAGAGGTTTAGTTCAGTAAAAATAAAGTGACACTAATTAGATTGTTGCTAAAGTTAAATGAGATAATTTTATCAAGATTTCAGTGTTTTGGCATGTTTATTGCCTTCTGCAAAACAGAATTGCCTTGAGTAAAACAAACCTGTGGCCTGGAAAAAGTTCCAAACTTTCCATTATATTTTAACCAAATAATCTTGTCTATTTCTGATGTTAATGTTTACTCCTATTTCTTTAGTATGTTAGAGAATGTGGCTGCTATTGGTCACATGGTTTACTTGTGTACAGTTATGTGACACTAGTATCAGCACTTGTCATATTACTGTGGTTATATTATTGGTAAACTCAACCTTGTCCTTGGTTGCTAATCAAAAACTAGCTAATGTTCCAGAAGTTTAACAAAAATAGTTTTCTTTTCCTTTTTAAGGCACAAAAGTTGCTACACACTACCTGAACACAAAGGTATATTTTACATCTGATGCTTTTATGTCAGACAAATTCACACAAATTAGTATTTCTATTTGTATTTTCACCTTTAGGTGAATGATACCACAGTGAAGGGGTAAAAGTGATAAAAATGCATGACCAGGACTAGGGCAGATATTTTCCTCTTTTTTTTCTACTTTATTGTTTGGAGGAAGTTTGATTTGCCTTCGGTTTTCCTATTTATACATCCGTATTGCACAAAGAAACCAAAGTGATTTCTGCTGATGCATTTCAGCATCACTGGGCTATCTTTTGCATCATCCATTGTTAATTTGGAATCTCCCTTTTGTTAATGCTCAATATCACCAGGAAAGAAAAATGACCTTGCTGTGTGACCTCCACTAGGGCACACTGTGTCTCTATAGACAGAAATGTTAGTAGCTCCTTCCTTTTACAACTTTGTTCTGTTTCTTCAAGTTTGCAATCTTCCCATGTGCTTATACTGTGGTCCCTGTTATGAATGGCATTCAAAAGAAACCTCTAGAAGGTGTTTATAAAAATAATACTTAACCAGATGGAGACTACTGACTTCCTTCCTTCACTGCTCAAAACCCTAATAATTTGAGATTTTTTTTCCTAGAAGCTTAAGGAAAAAGAGACCCAAACATCTCAAGCTGTCACTGGCTTTCTGTGATGTAAAACCATCCCTGGTGAGGACAGGCTAGCTAGAGGAATGAGGTTCCCCAGTATGTCCAATGTGAGCATGAGAACAGTGACCCTTGGAAGGATAGTGTTCCACAATGTGCTAGAGCTCACTGAACAGTTTCAGTAATGGTCTCAAGTACTTGTGGTTTCCAAGAACCATTATCTTGTGTAAAAAAAAAAATTATATATATGGAAATATTAATATTTGGAGGAGACATAAAATATTGGTTGTGTTTAATAATTTCATTATTAACACTGTGTAGATGATATGGGAGTGTTTTAAAGGTATTTTACAAGGCAGGCTAAAGGCATATTCAACATAATTTCTCCTCGTTGCCTTCAAGAAAAATCATGTAAGTTGGAGGAGGCAATACAATCTCTTGGAGTTATTTAAAAACATCCAATTTTTTGCTTAAGTAAAAACTCTTTTTTAAGTGGATTTGATTCAACACCAATGAATGTGAGCATCACATCCTGAGAAATGGGTGACTTTTGCAGCAACATGAAACTACTGTGATGAGAATATTGTCTGATGAGTAGTCTTTAAAGTGTGATATAAAAAACAAACAGAGAAAAAGATGAATACAATTAACAATAATGTTTAGGATCAATTTTGATGAAGACTAGCGAGATTGATTTGGTAATAGCTGGAATCTGGACTAGGGTTTATTTGGGGGAAGAGTTAAGAAAGCAGTTTGCTGTAGAGCTGTACAACAAACAACCAAGCAATTTGTGATAACTCCCTGGATGCGGGAAAGAAGGAACGGAGTTGAAGATGACCCCATGACTGAATCCAGGGGTTTTGTGACTCTGAGGGGACAAAAAATAGAGCTATTGACAGAGGAAGCAGGAAGAGGAGGAATTAGGATAAAAATTATAAACAACCACTTTCAGCTCCTGTTAATTGGTACATGCTTTGTTGACTTCATTCATAGCAATTGAGAAAATGGCAGTTGAGTTCAGCTTGAATGCTGAGTTTGAATTGGTAGGGAGATCTTAGGATAAAATCTCAGCAAAATAGGCAGAGATGAAAGTTTGAGGTTATATATCCCGAATTCTTGCAAGTGGGATGGTATCATGGTCCACTGAGTTGTAGAGGCAGCTTAGGGAAGATGAGTTGCCTATGGAAAAGTGAAAAAGAAAGAAAATAGAAAATAGAGCAAAAGAAAAGTGAGAAGGAGAAATCCACCAAAAAGGCCAAAGGAAGGTTAAAAAGAGATTGGAGCTTTGAAAAGTAAAGAATTTGAAAGGATCCTAATAGTGAAATTAATTATAAAAGGAAAGCATACAAATAAACTGAGAGGAAAATAAATAAAGGGTTTTTCTTCTCTCAGTTTAGTAGAAAACAGATACACTTAATTATCTCAGTGAAATGTAGTATCGAAAGCAACTGAAAGATAATAAAAATTATTTCAAATTACTATTTTCAGAAAGATGTTAGGAAATGGAAAGGCTGTGTTTTCTCAGAATGTATATATTTTACTTCATTGTTCAAATGTTCACATTTCAGTGTCTTTTATGCTTTGTTGTATTTACATAGAGAAGATTACATGCTAAAAAATTATTAATAGAATCACGCTACATTGTTGCATTTAGGTAATTATTAATAGAATGATGCTAAATTGTTGCATTTAGGTAATGTACAAAGAAACCAAATAGACTAATATTTTGGAGTAAATTATTTGTCTTTTACTAGGTAGTTTTCTTTTTTCTTCACATAAAAATATAGATCAGTAAGGAAATATGTGTGACATAAATATATGTTTGTCATGTACTTTCCCAAAGGTTGTAAACATGGCATTATATTCTTCAGGTTGGCTTTATTGTCTGAATAATTCTTTAATTAAATTGAGCTCTTTTTTATTTAAAGCTGTCTTTTGGGGAGATATTGCCTTAGATGATGAAGACTTAAAAATCTTTCAAATTGACAGGACGATTGACCTTACGCAGCACTCCAACGAAAGACTTGGCCATAATACAGGTATGCTATTTCAACCTTGTTTTAATTTATTTTTCCTGTTAGTTAATTCTGCATAGAAGGCAAACTGTGTTTTAAATGTGGAAAGTCAGTAGGTCTTGGATAACATTAGTTTACACTTAGAAAAGTTGTTAAACAAAGACTACAGATTCACTTTAGGGAAAAGAGAAGCAAAACATTTTATTCCAGCATTTCTGTTTAAAAATGTCTTGTTGAACTGAGGAGCAGAAGCTGGTAGGAAGAGTAGAGTTTGCTCTGCAGGTGGTCATGTGGGAAAGGAAATTGTCAAAGCTTTGATTTCGTCACTGAAAGTTCCTGATAGCAGAGCCCAAATACACTATGGAGAATGTATGTGGTATCCTGGAGGCAAAACTGGAAGCCTGGCATTGCAAATCTTCCTTTTGCTTTTTTTAGTGTTTCATCCAGTTCTGTAGCCAGACCTAGGAAGTGCTAGAACATGTCATCCTGGCTAGATTTACCTTGTCTAAAAACCCAACTATTTATCTGACATTTTAATACCCGTTTCTATGCTATTGTTAACATACAATATTGTTAACACAGCAACGTACAATTGTTAATACAATGCATTAGCACCAGAAGCTGCAATCTGATTAACAGAGGCAGCTGGATACTCAGACAGACAGATAAAGAGATTTTATTTATGTGTAAATGTGTCTGTTTGCGAGAGGGAAAACATAATCCATGCCTAAATGGATGTCTGTGTAATGTCTGAAAATATTTATGCTTTCAGTCTGTGAGTTGTAAATTGACAAATGAGAATTTGTAAACTTTCAGGTTATGATACAAAAAAAGGCAACTACTGAGGAAAAGTCTGGAAAAAATGCTATTAGAAATGTAAAAATTTATTATTTAAGTTTGTTTTCCGTTAAGCACATTTTATGTGTGCCTGAACTGAGCTACCATAACTTATTCCTGATATGTGGAGAAAATTTTCAGACCAAATAAGCAATTTTGAATTTATGCTTTAAATATTGGTATATTTAAAAATATTTTTATTCATTCTAGGTAGATGCTGTGATTAGAGTGTTTTTATGACAGCTTGAAAATTTATCTCCTTTCACATCCACTTGTTATTCCAAAACAGGAAAACTTTCAATCACTTCTGGATTTTAAAATGTGGACTGGATTTTAAAATGTTGATAGAGTTAGTTGTCTCCCTGCTCTCCTCTCCTCCAAACAGTTTTAACTGCCTTTGAAGATGTCTCAGGTGCTAGTTTTGTTGAAAAAATGTAGAACAACACTGGTCATTTCCCCTTAAAGTGGATGCAGTTAAGTGATTTCTTTGGCTTGCTGACTCCCATTTCTTCTTGCTTTTCTACTTTTTCTTTTTAACTGCAAAGTTATTATTTTTTTTAATTGCCACACAAAAACAAACATTTCTAAGCAGTTTTAAAATTATATTTAATATTCTATTACTTAGTTTTTCCTTTCTTGCATGTTTTGTGATTTGGGAATATTATACCATCCACATTACATTTTCTTGTGGATGATATAATATTCAGGATATTGAATCACCCTGTTAAGTATTGCTAATGCATTTGGATCAGTTTTTTCAACCTTTATTGCACAACTATAGTCAATGCAACTGTGATGATCAGTGGAACTAAACTTTGGAGAACAAACTTTCTTAAGTTAATGACTTCATGACTGCTCTCAGTGAACCCTCAAAATTCTTGATCTTTCCAAAAAGAGCATTGAAGAAATCAATTTTACACTTTACATATGTAATTATTTTTCTGAATGTACAACAGTCTTGATATGTAAACTAGGAATTGTGTTCTCGTCTGCCTCTAATTCCAAAAGAGTAAATTGCCAACTAGCTCATTAATATCATGTAACAACTGGAAAAGGAATAAAAGGAATGCTAGATATCTGTAATATAGAAAACAAAATTTTATCTTTGTTACAGATACAATGGTAATGAATGGTAAGATTGATTTCTGAGTACTTTCTGTTGTTGACTTTTACAGACTAAAGGTGACATCAGGTACGGAAGGATTAGATACTTGGTTGTAAACAATCAAGATGAAGTGATTGAGTCACAGTTGTTATTACAACACTAATTAAAATCCTGAGGCTCGCAGGCTCTGATTCACATTATGTGACTGCACCTTTTCGTGAGGATTATCTGCTTGGATTTGCAGGGTCAAATAATCTGTGAGCTTCTTGGAGTATGCCTCTGTCATTTTATTTTTCATTTTGTCCAAGCAAAAAGCATAATCACTGGAAACAGAAGCAACAGTAAAATGGATAACGTGTATGTGTATATTTTTATATGTCCAAACTGCCAAGAGTGTCCTCCTTATCCTGCCTGGATTATGAGAAGATGCAGCAAATAGGAATTAAAACTTTTTTAGTCTATATGGTTTGGCAAGGCTGCATGGTAGTCATATAAGACAGTTTAGTTAAGTGAGAGACTTCTTCTTTGGTTTTTCACTACATGAAATACACAGGCAGCAATAAGACAGAAATGAGTGTTTTGTGGCTTTCCCCCCCCCCAAAATATAGTATAATACTTTTTTTAAGTAACTAATGGATTCTTTAGGGGTTTTCTGTTATATTTCACAGTTGATGCTTAGAATGATTTTTTTAATATTTATTTGGAATGCTTAGCTATAAGCCTTATTTTATAAGATGAATGTTAACATGAGAGACAATTACATTAACGATATCAATGTTATATCCTCTGCACTTTATGATATAGTTACTGTGTAACTTGTTGGAAAGGAATGTGTTGATCTATTACCTCATCTATTTAAAATGTTTTTAAAAATTTGGAAAATTTTTCTCAAGGGAGCCAGCAACTATGTGACAGCGTAATCCAAATAATTAGGCACATTGTTATTCACTGCGCAGCCACACTCTCACTTGCCTTATATGGAATTTTCTCATCTGTAATATAAATTTAAGTTGCTGTTTAATAAACAGATTCTCTACATAGATATTAAAAACTTTTTGGAAAGTAGGGAAAGGCCGTTTTAGTGGTGGTTGGAGGTATCAGTGGTCTGTTTCTTTCTATCTTTTTACTTTTTCAGTTGTAAAAGTAGTTTAGAAACTCTCCTGTTTCTCTCACAAATAGTGACTTGTAAAATGCAACCTACTGCAAACCTGTAAAATCACAAAACTTTCTGAACAATTCTGAATTATTTAATTGACTCATGTAGTGTTGTCAAGTGTTCTTGCTTCTGGGTTACTGGTGTGTAAAAAGCCCCTTGAAAAAAACACAAAAGGTTTATGTGTGAAGGGAGTATGTAGCAGACTGTATGCAGTAAACCCAGAAATGTGTTTTATTTCTGTAAATGACATGGTAAATGTTAAAATAAACTACTTCCTATCTTAGGTTCTCATTGACTGCTGTAATCACACAGACATGTATGTGTATATACCTGCCAGGTCTTATTGCAATATGCACCAGCATGTGATGTTTCAAAGCCTTAAAAGTGCATTGACATCTACTTGCATGCTAGAGAAGAAAAAAAAGTATTTCGTGGCAAAATCAACCATATTAAGTATGCATCGGATTTGTGGGGTTGGTTTGTTTGTTTGTTTTCTGGTGAAACTTTGGCTGTTTGCATTTTTTCCTTCCCCTCTCTTGAAATGAGAAAATTGTGGCATGCATTCAGGAAATTTCTTTGAGAGTAACCCTTTTAGCTGTCAATCAATATGGCTCTGAGGATGTCAAGGTCACCAGGAAGAAAAAAGCTCCAAATAATAATTAGATGATGTAATTGTCATGACTTGTCTGAATAACAAAGACATGTTGGCTTACATTCATGGAATGCATTTTAGAAAAAATTTTCAGCTAATTGTGTTTCTATTGCATTGTCAAGAATACTTGAAATGTTTTAATAGAAATTATAGAATAGTATGGAGATTCCTTTAGGATGCCTATCTAGGCTAATAGAGTTGCTGTACGTGTAAAATTCCACGGTTTAACTTTTGAAAATTGCTTTCTTGTTTTTTCTTTCATTTTTAAAGGTGGCTTTGGAGAGCATGGAATGTCAAAAAAACGCGGTGCCCTCTATCAGCTTATAGAGAGGATAAGAAGATTTGGCTCTGGTATTTTGACTGTTTAAATTAGCAAGTTGCCTGATGTGATAGTGTATCGTGAACATTAATGATGATAGTACTTCAATGTTTTAACGCCTTTCTGTATTACAATTGGCATAAACAAATTATAAAATTATTAGTGAAAGAATAGTAATGAGAGATTAGCTCTTTGTTCCATTTTCTCAGAGATCTTCCTCCAGCATGAAATCTGAAAGTTAAGCCACGTAGTTTTAAATGTCATGTTAAAAACTGCTTAACTTAGTTTTATGGCCGTGTTCACAGTTATCGGCTTAACTGATGTCAGTACAGTGCCTTTTCACTGTAGCAAGTAGACTATGCTGCAAAGCTGCTAATTTCATTTGTTTCTTACTTTTTTCTGGATCCAGGTGGGGCATTCATATTGAAGTACCTGTGGTGTGTTACGCTGAACTAGCATAGTTTTATATTAATCATACTCTTGTCAGTATGAACGTAGTTGAATTGAGCAGCATACAGAAGTGGAATCCCCCCTAATTCTAGCTGAGTTTACACTCTATATTTGATGCAAGAAGACATTACTTTAATGTTGTATGAAACCTCATTTCAAAAAGGAAAATGTGTGAATTGTAATTGCACCACATTGTGTAAATCAGAGCACGGTAACTGCCTTTGCAGAGGTGCTTTGATATATAAGCTTCATCCTTTAAAGGAGAAGTAAAATTTTAGTGTTGCATAAATTCTTGTAATCTTTTGGGTGCAATTTGGAATAAATTTCTAGCTTACACCGCTAAAGAGCACCAATAAAAATAATTTGGAATGTTAAAACTTCTAAATAAACATGTGATGTGGTTCAGTAATGACTGAATATTAAGTGTAAAAATAGTTTTTTCTGTAAAGAGTCTGCCTATATTGTAGACACTTTGTGTGAAATTTGTTGTGTAATTCTCATTTACACCCTCATTTAATTATGATGATAAGTTATTTGCTTTATCTGTTTTGTTGTTTTTTTTCTTTAAACCCTGGAATTTTCTGTATAATTCCTGGTATAATTCATGTTATATGTTGTTGGTCACAAAGGCAGGCTTTTCATCCCATGTATGTGAGCTTCCTCCCTGCCTCGTGCTGTAGCTTCTTCCTTTTCTTCCTATTGCTGCTCTCAGCCTTGGGGCTATGCCAACATTCCTTACCATGACTCTGCCCTGGAATCCTCCCTGATCCTGACACAGTCATTAACACTTGAGTGCAGCTGGTACCACAGGGGATTCTCACAGAGGGGAAAATGTAATCTTCCACGAGGAATAAGACATAAGGCTTCAACTGCACTGAGTAGGATTTGTTAACCACCTTTCCGTTTTGATCAACTGCCCAGATCTGCAAACTAACTTAGAAATTGTTCAGAAGAAACTCCTGTTTTGGTGTCCAAGTCCTTGTCTAACTATTGTTCTCCTTTTCTGTTCTCACAGTAGGTTTCAGTTGGTTTAGCAAGATTTGCCTGTAATGGGATGAATGGTGGTAGTATCCCTGAAAATGGTAGACACCCTTGTAAAGAAATTCTGGTCATGAGTAAAACCTACCTGTGCGGTTCCAAATGTTAGTTTACAAAAAATGTATGATTTCCTACTGTTCAGTGCTTTAAAGATGGTCATGTACTTGCTTTTTCCAGATTATACAATAAAAATGGAAGGGATAGTGAATGTCTTGATTAGTTTAAGTCTATCCAAAGTCTGTCATTCTGTACTGGAAAAAGCCTCATTTATTACATTATTTTAAAAAACCAAAACAGACCAAAACAAACACCAGAAAAAAAGTGCAAAAAACACCATCAAAACCAAAGGGAGTTTGATTTCTTAAGTATTTTTATTAAATGAGAAAATTTGAATGCACTTATACAATGTACATTCCAGTTGATAAACATATGTGCAAGATTGTTACTCTAGATATATTAAAAAAATGAAGATTTAGACTTCATGTCTTTCTCAGAAAACTAATGGTAGACTGTCACGTAACAGCGATGTCCTACTTTGAAAAGGCATAAAGAAATCTGAGTTTGACCTGCTAGAAAATAATTGCTCTCTTTTTTCATGTATGTGTGATCTCATTCAGTGTTTTAATTATCATTGCAGGTTTTGAGCAAAATAATACATCTAAAGGAAGAACTACTGTAAAATTCTCAGGGAAAAATGAGAAAAACCGACTTCCCAGAGCTGCTACGTCACGAACAGAAAGAATATGGCCAGGTGGTGTCATTCCATATGTAATAGGTGGAAATTTCACTGGTAAGTTTTGCGCTTTGTGTGAAAAGAGGAAAGATAATTTTCTTTTATTGCCTTCCTTTCTTTTTTTTTTTTTTTTT